>PISX010019684.1:0-12672 GCA_004024625.1 Mellivora capensis
GCTTTTGCCATCTGCCGCCCATCCTAGGAAAGCAGCTCACCACCGCACAGCAATTTGCAGTTTACAGCAAAACAGCAGGAATCGGGAACCAAGACCTGCTGCTCTCAGCTAGCATCCCCGCTCCTCTGCCAGGAAACAGCACAGCACCTTGGCTCCACCCATTCCTCCTGCAACCCAGGGAATCCTCAGACCACCCTGTCACTCCTGGCATTCTGCCCTGGGTCACCACCTGAGCACCTTTTAGCCAGAGACATGCCCCACAGTAGTGGACTTCTAAAAGTTCCGATTTTGAACTCTGCTGCTTACATACTTTGTGGTAACCTCCGTAAGCAGGCTCCCTCCCTGCCTCTGTACCCACAGTTATATTCTCCACACCTCCTACCTTCCAAAAGGTGATCGCTTTTCTACTTGTAGACTTGTAGTTTTTGCTCTCTCAGACCTCAGATTGATCTCTTGGGCCTTCAGAATGATGCAATAACTAGCTGTATTTAAGGAACAAGACAAGCCCCTATTCCTCCCTGCCAGGAGGCAAGATTTTTAGAGGAACAAGCTTGTGCCACCAGAGGCTCTGGGGTGGGCACCCCTCCCCCAACACTGTCCAGGTAGAGACCAGTAAACTGAATAAACACCTACTATGTGCCAGATACTGTGAGCAGGGCACAGATCAGAGATTGTTCCTTGTCTCCTAGTGGTTCAAAGTCACTTCAAAAGGAGAAAGAATTTGTTCGGTCTATAAGAGATGATCAAAAAACACAGGATAAGAATGAAAGCATTTACTGCAAGCTTTTTTGTTGAAAAAGATAACAAAACATGAATGCAATTAATGAATTTGCCGTTTACGAGTTTCAAGTTCAATATTCAGCTGTATGCTAATAATATTTACAGTTAAACTTTTAGAGACAAAAAATCTACCTTAAGGTGATTGTTTCTCACCAAAAACAGGACTCAAAACCACAAATTGTTACCCTTTGTACTTCATTATTTCCAAAAATCATACTATGCCCAGCTGATCTCCCAGGCACACACATGCTTAGACAGCGTTACTGTGGCTGGAGCACCACTGTCCACTCCAAGTGGGCCCAACACGTCCTACATCATCTGAGCACATAAGGCCCTATATCATCCTTGTTCTAAAGCCCGTCAGTGCTGCAAAGAGACCACGTGACACAAGGCAGGCCAGCTGGAGGAGCAGCAGAGTGATACGGTTTTGTTCTATATGGTCTTGTCTTACATGTGAGGGTTGAGGGGGAAGGGAGGTGGGGGAGACATCAGAAACCCTTTGGTGCCACCCTCTATGCATGGGCCAGAAACCTTTTTCTAGGAAGGGCCAGAGGATATATCACTTGGTTTTTATGGACTACAAGGTCCGGTTTTAACAGTTCAACTCGGCCAACAAATTACAAAAGCTGCGACAGACATTACTGAATGGGTGGGCAGAACTAGGTTCCAACAAGACTTGGCTACAAAAGTAGGAGGCAGGTCAGCCGTAAGCCAGGTTTGCCAAGCCCTGTTCCACAGAACTCTTCTGTCTCCTGCTTTAAGCTATGGTCTACACTTCTCTCTAACTCGAGAGTGCTGCTCTGGTGCTAGAAGACAATGTACAAGTATACAATGTGCCAGTGAGTAGGACTGCACTTCTGACAGGTCTGGTAACTGAAAGTGGCCCCTTTTCCTTTTCCTACCTGATCCTGGTGGAGTGTGAGCTTCCAGCTACAAAAATATACCCTACCAGGACCTATGACTACCAAATGGTCAGACTGCCAAAGTGTGCATCTTGCCATTCGTAACGACGTGGATGGAACTAGAGGGTATCATGCTTAGTAAAATAAGTCAATCAGAGAAAGACAACTATCATATGATATCCCTAATATGAGGAAGCGGAGATGCAACATGGGGGACGAGGGGGGGCAGAAAAAGAAGAAAAGGAACCAAGGGAGGAATCTTGAAACTGATTCAAGGAAGCAATGCCTAGTCTTACCAATGAGCAGTCCTGGGCCCCATATAACCCCCAGGCTTACCCACTGTGTACACTACAGTCAAAGGACTAGGAAATAAAGAAGGTGAGGCAGCTTCAGGGCACCACAAGCTACACACACACAGCCCCACCCATAACCGTGTGCCCCTGCAGGCCCTTTACCTCTCCTCCAATGAAAGAAGGAACTACCACCTGCCAGAAGGCCCCACTGCCAGTACCCACGGAAAATAATAGAAAACCTGCTCAGGAAAGGAACAGCAAGGGAAAGGGCAGAAGAGGGATGCTGTGTGAAAACATCCAGAAGTCCCATTCAGAGGCTGTCTCCTTCCTGAAGCCTTGCCCAGGTCCTGCCTGATGGCTCATTCCTCTACTAGGTTCCCTTGGAGATTACAATCCTCATTGCCTGCCAGGCTGCAGGTTACTGGTAGCTGTCCCTAGCAAACTGGAGTTCATTCATTCATTTGACGAATTCGAATTGTCAAATGAATGAACTGGAGTTGACAATTTAATGAGCCGCTTGTCAGGCACTAAGGTTACAAAGACTCATAAAACAGGGGCGCCTGGGTGGCTCAGTGGGTTAAAGCCTCTACCTTCGGCTCAGGATCCCAGGACCCTGGGATCGAGCCCCACATAGGGCTCTCTGCTCAGTGGGGAGCCTGCTTCCCCCTCTCCTCTTCTGCCTGCCTCTCTGCCTGCTTGTGATCTCTGTCAGATAAATAAATAAATAATCTTAAAAAAAAAAAAAAAAAAAAAAAAGCAAAGACTCATAAAACAGACAAACCTCACCACCACCACCACCACCACCATGGATACTGATAGTAAATTACAGAAGGGAGGCGCCTGGGTGGCTCAGTGGGTTAAAGCCTCTGCCTTCGGCTCAGGTCATGATCCCAGGGTCCTGGGATTAAGCCCCACATCGGGCTCTCTGCTCGGCAGGGAGCCTGCTTCCTTTCCTCTCTCTCTGCCTGCCTCTCTGTCTACTTGTAATCTCTGTCAAATAAATAAATAAAATTAAAAATAAATAAATAAATTACAGAAGGAGCAACACCTGGGGACCCACTGCTAAAGCAGCATGAAGCCTGTGAATTGTCAGGGAGGGTGGGAGCAGGGGAGATCTACCAGGTAACAGAGCCTACAGGGTTACTGTAAAGTCTCTGAACTGTGCTCTGAGGGTATCTCTTGGAAGGTCTGGAGCAGAGGAACAATATCTGATTGCTATCTGCTGCCCTGTAGAGAACTGGCCATAAGGCAGTGTTGTAGGCTGAATCATGTCCTCCAAAAAGATAAGTGCACATCCTAACCCCTAGCACCTGTGAATGTAACTTTTTTTTATTATTAGAAATACGATCTCTGCAGATCTAATTAAGCTGTAATTGAAAATGAAGTCACACTGGAATAGGGTGGTCCCTTAATTTATTATGACTGGTGTCTTTACAAGAAAAGACACAGAGAAATAGACACACAGAAAAGAAGGCCAGTGACGTTGCTAGCTGAGACCTGAGTGATGAAGCTGCAAGCCAAAGAATGCCAAGGACTGCCAGCAACAACAGAAGATGGGAGAGGCAAGGGAAGATTTCTCCCTCAGAGCCTCCCGAAGGACCAGACCTACTGAATCCTTGCTTTCAGACTTCTGGCCTTCTGAACTGTGAGAGAATAAATCTTAGTTGGTTCAAGCACTTTGTCACAGCAGCGCTAAGAAATTAACACGGGCAGCAAAGGGGGAATCCGGCAGGGAGCCAAGGAGATGCTGCAGGTTGGCCCAGGGTGGCAGGCCTGAAAGGAGGTGATGGGTGTGCAGAGGCCCCTTTGAGGCAACCAATTTGAACAATGAAACCTGAGGACATAAAAGGGCCCACAGTGACCTCCAACCCTTTGGCTGAATACAAACGGGCCCATTAGGGGACCCACCTAAGCCCTAGCTAACCAATGGGTTACTTACACCCAAGACAGGTACCAAGAAAGGAGAAACATTTCATATGTTCCCCTACCTCCTCACCTTCTCCCTTAACTACAGGTCCCCAACACCAAATCCTGGCAGACAGTCTCTCCCTTGCTGTGCTTCCCGCTGCTCCCTTGAGGTGCATTCAACAACCTCTGTCTCCTTTGTTCTGCCTGGGGCCCATTCTTTCACTGACCCTACCAACTGCCTCCACCTGGTTGGATTCCCACAGGCTGGCTGGATTCCCCCCAAGTTTTGATGGGCCGCAGTGCCTACAGACTCACGGACCCTCCCATGTGGGGAGTGGAAGAGAGAGTAATCAAGGTTGGAAGGGAGTTTCCACAACTGAGATGGGCCAGCTGTGAAAGAAGGTCTGCGGGAAGAGGTTAGGAGTTCGGTCGTAAATAGGTCTAGTGTGAGATGCCTATTAGACTCTCAGGACAACACAGGAGTTCGAAATTCAGGAAAGGGGTCTGTACTAGAAACAAAATTCGGTGTGGTCAATATAGGGAAGGCATGAAAACGAACAGATGGATAACCTCAGGGCACGTGTGTGACCTGAGAGCAGAGGTCCCGCGATGAAGCCCCCGAGAACACTCCGACTACAGAGAAAGGCTAGAAGAGCCAGCAGTGGGAAGCCCGCCTGAACCGCAGAGGAGGGGGGTGGAGAGGGGGGCTCGCCTGGGGGCCCACGCGCCGGCCTACCGCACCCCGTTCTCCTCCTCGGGTGGTGCAGGTCCGGACCGGACCCCGGTTCTCTGAGACACCACAGTAAGACTTCCGGGGAGCGCCTAGTCTCCCGGGCCCAGGAGAGACCTGAGGGCCACGCCCGCGCACCTAGGGGGCCGGAACCCCTCTGGTACCCAACTTGCGCTGGGACCCTCGGCTACCCTCCGTCCCAGCCCCCGCTCCCACACCAGCCCGCCCCCTTGGGCCTCCCACCCCCGACTCCGGTTCGGCCTCCCTCGCCGCGTCCCCCGTCGTCTCCCCCCAGTCCCAGTCCCGGCCCCAGCCCCCTTCAGGACCTCCGGACTGCATTCGGGCCCCCCACCGCCCTCTCCCTCGCCCCGGCCCCGACCGGCACTCACGTAGCGGTTGCACATGGCCACGGCGAGGTTGCGCAGGTGCGGCGTGGCTCCCACCCACAGGAACAGCGAGTCCGTCAGCCGCATGACATGGAAGTGGACGAGCTGCTCCCACAGCCTCGCGCTGAAGTTGTGCAAGGAGACCTCCCCGCCCGCGACGGCCGGCGGCCCCTCCATGCCGCCCCGCACGCCGGGCCCCGCTAGCGCCCGGACTCCCGCAGCCCGGCCGTCGCCAGCCCGGCCAGACCCAAGCAAGCGAGCGCCGAGAGGCCGAGCGCGCGCCTTCACTTTCGGTCCTGGGACGCCGGCAGGGCGGGCTAGGGGAGGAGGAGGGGCTAGCCCGGGGTAGGGGAGGGAAGGGGCGGGGCGGGGAATGGGGCGGGGCCAGGAGTGGGCGGGGCCGGGATGTTCGCCCTTGGAAGATAGGCGGAGCACAGAATGCGAGGTTCCCTCCCACCTCTCCCAGTGGTGGGGTTCTCTGAAAACCTGCGGTCATCAGTGGCAAGGGCAGGGCCGGCGTCGGGGAGGGGAAGGACGGATATGACCCGAGGGTGTTCAGGGCACGGGGCAGAGCTCGCCCTCGCTTGTTCCCTCCCTCCTTAGTACTTGGTAAGTAGCATTCTTGTGTTGGAGCTAGCTGCAACGTCTTCCCAGGTCGTGACTCAGAGCCCTTTGGAGACAATCACTTTTTAATCAGTTCCTTAAGGGCTCTTAGCACAGCCACCTCCCATCACATCGTCTTTGGTTTGGTTTACCAAAATCCTCCTTCCTTAGGAAGGATTGAACGCAGCTAGCCTTTGAGAAAGGCGAAGATATTGGAAGAAAGCCTCCAAAAATTGTGACCACTAAAGTTGGCAGGAGGCACTCTTGGACTCAGACCCCCTGAGGTTTGCTGTCTCATACAAGCCTGGGCCTTGAGCTGACTTTTAGCCTTTCTGAGACTCTGTTTCCTAGTGGACAAAACGGAAATAAGAATAGTAGCAAAGGGGGTGCCTGGGTGGCTCAGTTGGTTAAGCAGCTGCCTTCAGCTCAGGTCACGATCCTGGACTCACAGGATCGAGTCCCACATCGGGCTCCCAGCTCCATGGGGAGTCTGCTTCTCCCTCTGACCTTCTCGCCTCTCATGCTCTCTCTCACTGTCTTTCTCTCAAATAAATAAATAAAATCTTTAATAAGAATAGTAGGAAAGGAGTAGGAAAAGTGGAAAGGAGCAGGCGCCAGTATGTGGGAAACACAGTTATTGGTGGCCATTATAAGCCCTGCCGGGGTCCCTTTAATTTGAGTCACTTTGGGACACTACAGAGTTGAAATAAAGAAACCTTCAATATAAGAGAGAATGAGGTAAAAGCAAGCAGGATCCATTTTGTCAGGTTCTGTTACAACAGACTTTTGGGTTTTATGTCAGAACTATCACAGTCCTACCTTTTAAATCTCTAATAGGTCTCAGTAGACAAAATTTTTATGTGAAAGTTTAAGTATTTTTACAGGTTTGGTCTATTTGCTAATTATTAAAGATTCAATACAATTGTTAACTTTCAGGTCAATATTTTTAACAGCTTTATTCATGTATAATTGGCATACAATAGCTACACACTAAAGTGTATAAATTGAAGTTTTTGACACATGTATAACCCATGAAACCATGACTACAATCTAGATAGTGAACATGTCCATGAGGTGTCCTCAAGCCCCTTTATAACTCTTGCTGCTCCCCCCTGCAACCACTAATATGCATTTTTGCCACTTTATATTCGTTTGGATTTTCTAGAGTTTTAGATTAATTGGATCATAGAGTATGTACAATTTTTTTGTCTCCTGTTCACTCATCACAATTACTTTGAGATCCATCATTGTTATGTATATCAATAATTCACTCCTTTGCAATGAGCACTGGGTGTTATATGCAAATAATGACTCGTGGAACACTACATAAAAAACTAATGAAGTCCTGTATGGTGACTAGCATAATAAAAAATAAAATAAAATAAAATAAAATAAAATAAAATAAGATAAAACAAAATAGTTCACTCCTTTTTATTGAGGAGCAGTATTCCATTGTATGGCCACACCATTATTGTTTACTCCTTCACATCTCGATGTTCATTTGGGCTGTTTCCAGTTTGGGGCTCTTACACTACAGCTGCTACCCATATGCTTTCATCTCTAGTAGATAAACACCTAAGAGTAGAATCGCTGTATCATATGACCGTTGTATGTGTAATTTATTTTTTTAAGATATTATGTGTGTATGTACATATGTATGTATGTATTTGAGAGAGAGAAGCAGAGGGAGAAGGACAAGCAGACTCTGCAGTGAGTGGGGAGCCCAACATGGGGCTTGATCCCAGGACCTTGAGATCATAACCTGAGCCAAAATTAAGAGTCAGGTGCTTAACCAACTGAGCTACCCAGGAGCCCCTATAATTTTTAAAGAACCCGATGAACTGTTTTCCATAGTAATTATACAATTGTGCATTCCTATCAGTGTATGGAGCTCTGGGTCCTCCCCACGCCCATCAAACAGCAAGGACCATGTCAACTACTTGATATGGTCAAGCTTGTTCATTTCAGCCATTCTAAGTGGTGTGTAGTGGTATCTTTTTTTTTTTAATTTTTTATTTATTTGTCAGAGAGAGGGAGAGAGAACGAGCAAGCACAGGCAGACAGAGAGGCAGGCAGAGGCAGAGGGAGAAGCAGGCTCCCCGCCGAGCAAGGAGCCCGATGTGGGACTCGATCCCAGGACGCTGGGATCATGACCTGAGCCGAAGGCAGCCGCTTAACAACTGAGCCACCCAGGCGTCCCAAAGTGGTGTGTAGTGGTATCTTAATGTGGTTTTAACTTGCATTTCCTTATTTACTAGGGAATCTCAGTTCATACTTCACACCATACACAAAAACAAATTCAAAACGGTTTATAGACCTATAAAACCTAAAACTATAAAATTTCTAGAAGAAAACATAGGAGAAAACCTTTGTGATCTTTAATTAGACAAAGATTTGATAAAACAGCAAGATCCATAAAAGAACAAATTGATAAATGGGACCAATGGAGCAGATAATCTCTCCATATCTCAACTCTAACAGCCTCAGCATGTTTTATCCCCTAGCAAACAAACACATTTTAAAGTGAGAATATATATCTAAAGAATCCAGAAGAACTGTCTGGGGAAACTGAGGCAACTAGTTAAGAGCATATTGCCTCGGGGCACCTGGGTGGCTTAGTGGATTAAGCCTCTGCCTTCCGCTCAGGTCATGATCTCAGGGTCCTGGGATCCAGCCCCGCATCAGGCTCTCTGCTCAGCGGGGAGCCTGCTTCCTCCTCTCTCTCTCTGCCTGCCTCTCTGCCTACTTGTGATCTCTATCAAATAAATAAATAAAATCTTTAAAAAAAAAAAAAGGAGCATATTGCCTCACTGTCCTCTTCCATATCCACCCAGCACAGGTTGAAGCAAACTCCTCTCTGCTCCTAGCTGGGCATTGAGCACTGCTGGGAAAACCACCTGACCAGCAGGCGAGGGCCATGATCAGGCGTGGCCCCAACATCAGCTGCCCACCCCCAACACTACCCTGCACTCCCTTAGACTACGTCCTTTCTCATTTACTCTCAGGACTATTCTCCTCAAGCCCTAACCCCATCCAAGCTCAAGTTCACCAGATGAGGTGCTTCTAATTATACAAAGAAAATAGAGATCAACTGGCTTGATTTCCCCAACACATTATCTCTCTACTCAAACCCTTATCTTCATCTCACCCCATTCTTACCAACGTTCTCCTCCCCCCATTTCCATGAGTTTCCCCTCCTCTTGTCGAAGGTTAATCTATCCACCTGTGCTCTGACCCTATCCTTCTTCACATTCTCAAGAGCTCCACTCTGTTAACTTTGGTGGCTTCTCCAAAGAGTCCTGGGGTGGGCTCTGAGATGTGCTACCTAGATTCCCCCTTCAAGAAAGGACTTTGTCCCCGCTGCTGGAAATACTGTTAGCAGACAGGCGTCCACTATTACCTTCTTTGGCGTCTACACACCCTTCCCCGGACAGCTCACATCCAGTTACTGATAGAGGCAGCAGCCGCACAGAGGCCAGGCCATTTCAGCCCAATGCGGCACAACTATGACGGGCCATTTTTGCTCCAGAGTTCCATGGATTCAACTAAGGCTGACTGCAAGAGTTGATTCACCCTACACCGTCAGAAGAAACTGTGGATGGACGATCAGGAGGCTAAGTGCAGTCACCACAATAAAATCTTATGGTCCCGGGGCGCCTGGGTGGCTCAAGTGGGTTAAAGCCTCCGCCTTCAGCTTGGGTCATGATCCCAGGGTCCTGGGATGGAGCCCTGCCTCGGGCTCTCTGCTTGGCAGGGAGCCTGCTTCCCCCGCTCTCTCTGCCTGCTTCTCTGCCTACTTGTGATCTCTGTATGTCAAATGAATAAATAAAATCTTAAAAAAAAAATCTTATGGACTTTTGCTCAATTTCTGGACCCAGAACCCAATAACTAAAGACATGGCCATGTTCCCTGCAAAACCATATTAATGAGCACTGGGTGTTATATGCAAATAATGACTCGTGGAACACTACATAAAAAGTATGACCATCCAGACCCTCCTTAAAGAGACCAAGTTACCTGAGTCATTTACTCAGGTAACACTATCCTAGGGAAATGGAAGACCCGAACATCTCAAGAGTCAGAGTGGGACTTGAGATACGGAGATCTGAAGTTTCATCATGGTCCTTCTGCTAAAATGGGGGCATACAGGAACCGGACAATAGAGAGTCCTGGCTAAGGGTCCATTTGGTCTTCAGACCCATCTAAGATCATTTGCCCAGTCCCTGAATATAGGACTAGGATAGGCATACTTGGAAGTTGGCACAATCCCCACAGTGGGTCCTTGGCCCATGAGGTAAGACCTCTCATCGTGGAGAAAGCTCTATGGAAGTCTAGGAAACTTCCCCTTCCCCAGCCAAGCAACACTGCATTTAGGGAAGGATGTTGGAAATTAGCGCCACCCTTAAGGATCCAAAGGAAGCAGTGCTGGTGGTCTTCATCATATCTCTACTTTCCCACTGTATCCTGGAAGATGATAATAGACTACAACGAACTCAACCAAGAAGGAGTCCCAATTGCAGCTGATGTGATATCTTTGATAGAGCAGTATAATAAGGCCACAGGGACATAGTCTGTGGCCAAGAATTCGGGATATGCATTCTTTTCTATTCCAATCAGAAAAGAGGAGCAGAAACAGTCTGCATTTCCATGGGATGGACAACAACACTCACATAGAGTTTTGCCCAGGACCATGTTTGCTTTCCACCCTCAGTCAGAACATCATGAAGAATTCTAGACTGTCCAGACATCCCACAGAATATCACCCTGATGTGCTACAGCTCTTGTCACCTCTGTTTCACCAATGCCCTGTCTTTAGTTCACACCTCTGGCTGTATGGAGGAGCCCACACAGAAATGGCAATGAATGAGGTAAGAGCCCGAGCTGGATTTCCGTATGGGTCCGTGTAGGGATGCAAGCTACACCAGGTAGAGTTGTGCTGTAGTCTTACTCTGGCAGGCCGCCTGGTCAGCCACGTTGTGTGGGCAGAGCAGGAGCCCAAGGTTAGAGTGCACACAGACTCGTGGGCGGAGGGCCGGGCATTGGTGGGCTGATCGGGAAACCCTGGGGAGAAAGATTTTGGCAGAGGACCAGACAGGGAGGTCTGGGGAAGAGGCATGTGGGTAGAACGTCCATGAAGTGTGACGATCATGATCTCTGTCATCACAGAGAACATGAGCAGACAAAATGTCTCAACCAGCAGATGTCAGCTAGCCCCTGCCTTCTCCCACCGCAGGGCTGGTACAATCAATGGGCCACAAACAAAAGAGCCGTGGTAGCAGAAGTGGAGCCAACAGCATAGAATTCCACTCCCCAAAGCTGTTCTTGCTGCTACTGTCACCAAACATCCTGCCTACCGACAGAGGCCCAGGCCGAGGCTGTCATGGCACCAGGCGTCAAGGAGGACTTGCCGCTAGCCTGCAGTCTGCTGATGTGGGGCTCTTTCCACCCAGAAGGGACAGCATCTGGTTCTGATGGAATAGAACCCATTCCAGGTGTCGGCTTGCCCTCCCCATCCGCAGAGCCGTGGTGCCATTACCTGAGCTCTCGCAGAGTGTGCGACATGCCAGCATGGCCTCGCACAGAACGTCACGTGAGACAGCCAAAAAGGTGGAAGAGTGGGCCCAGAGCTGTGGGAGCCACTGGCCACATCACATCCTCGGTGCCGCCCACAAGCTGTCCACTGAAGACCAAAATGCTCAGAGATGATAATTTTGGAGGTTGGAGAACCATCCCCCAAGACCCTTAATGGACCTAGAAGCAAAGGACCATATATGGTGCTGCATTCCCAGCAGGAAGACCTCGTAAGTCAGGGATCCACGAGTGGAAGCAGGAGCAGCCCCTCTTATCATCACTCCCCCAACGGGGACAGGTGACTGTGCTTCCCAATGCTGCACTTACGGAATGTAGCGGTAGCGGTCCTGCTTCTCAAAAGGAGAACTCTTCCTCCAGGGGACACAGCAAGGGTTCTGCTCCGTAATTAGCTATGGCGGCCATGAGGCACTTTGCACTCCTTGTTTCCATACCCCAGCAACTCACAAAGAGGAGTCACCGTCCTGGCAGGGGAACGCCACCCTCATCATAAGGGAGGGATAGGGCTGTTGTCATCAGGTGAGGGCAGGGAGGAAAATGTCTGACGCTCAGGTGATCTACTTGGGTGCCACGTGGTACTCCCTTGCTCGATTGTGACACGAATAGACCCACCTGTAACGCTGGCCTAAGGGCAGATCCTCCTTCCAGGGAAGAATGGTTGCCCGGTTGCTGGGACCATAGGGCCTTCAAGAGTTAACCCCTTTGGGGATAACCCCTGCTGCTGACAGCTGCCTTGTCCCCAAGGTCTTTCCTGGGCTGGGAGTTGGGGGCAGGAGGGATGTCTGATGGAGGCAAAGGAATAAAGATGCAGCCACTTTGGCCCAATGCAGTCAATGCTGACAGCCTGTGAGCCCCAGAGCTCCCTGTGGGGTCACAGGAGGCTTTTCCTTCTCCCTCAGCCCACTCCTACTTCCTCTCACTCCCCACATGGGTGTCGATTGGTATTCTCTAATAAAATATGCAGACTAAACTTTCTGAAATTGCTTTCTGGAGAAGCCAGCCTGGAACAGGCTCCCTGTGAGCCTGTTCTCCTCTCCCCTTATGCATTCCCTGGGCAACTGCATCCTGGGCCATGAATTTGCTTGTCACCTAATCTCACAAGTACACATGTACGGCCGTCGTTGATTTTCCCAGAGGCGCACACAGACCCAACTGTCTGGGGCTGTCATTTCTTAACTGTCCCGCACAGCACCTGGCCCCTCCACACGTGCACACCTAATTTCATCATCTCTTCCACCCCCTCCCTCCTGCCCCCACCCTAGCCCTTTCCTTCCTGTATTCCCTCCCTTGGTGAATGTTCTGCCACTCCCTTGGGTTCCCAAACCGAAACTGAAGAATCTCTCTTACCGCAGACGGGGCTGTCCCCCGCTTTCGCCCACAGGCTCTGCACACAGCCTCCCCGCCTGCACTTCGGGCCTGGGCACACCTTCTCTCGCCTGAACTGCGGTCCTGGCATTCTGGCTGGCTCTCTTGCTTCCACC
>PISX010019684.1:12772-37631 GCA_004024625.1 Mellivora capensis
AGGCCGCAGCCCACACATGCAAAAGGACTCGGCAGCACACTGCAAAAGGGGCCAGCCTCCCCGGGCTAACTGCTTCAAAAGAGGGCAAGAGGGGCATTGGTGCTTTGATTCATCCCTCTCCTCTTTCTGCCACCAGTCTGGGTTGTGGGACTTTGTCTGGCATGAATTTTGGTAGGAACCAAGAATTACAGGATTATTTAGATGATAGATAAGAAAACTGCTCTGTGGGGAGGATACTGGTTACCTCCCTTCCAGGTGAAGAAAGGTGAGGCTTGGAAGACAATGCATGCCATCTGAAGCTAGAGCAGCCCTGGGCCTGCTCACAGGGCAATCAATGAGTCATAAGAACATCCAGGATGTTCTCAGCCTCACAGGACTCTCTCCGGAGATCCTTGGGCATTTAATCCAAAACCAAACCTAAACTCTCTCACATGCCGTGATTGGTGTGATACGGTGCTTGGTTTCATAATAAGGCTAGGTTCTGCTATAGTGACATTTTAATCCTGCAAGGGCATTGGCACTGGGAGGTAGGAGGTAAGGTGGGAGGACTCTGCTCCGTATAGTGCTTCGGGGACCTAGCCGGTACCTCGGGTCACAACAACAGAAGAGGGATCTGCACTCTTGGGTCAGGCCTCTTAATGCTCTGACCTAGAAGTGACACACCACAAATCTTCTTGTGGCCAATAGCCATAAACTGCCACCTGTTGCTGCCTCCCTGCAGCAGGAGGGAGGGGTTGTGTGCAAAATGTGGAAAGGAGACGGAACATTTGACGAGCACTAAATGTCCCTGCTTTAGAGGCCACTTTTAGGCAACAGGCTCAGGCAATGAAAACTCGAACAAGGCAAAAGGACCCACAGTGGCTACCGAGATGACACAAATAGGCTCATTGAGTGACCCACCTTAAAATAGCCAGAGTCCCTAACTGTCCAATGGGCTACTTATGACCAGGCGCAGTTCCACCCGTAACTATAGCCCCACCACCACCACCTCCTGGCCGTCCCGCCTGCTACTCCCTTGCAGTATATTAAAAAATCTTCTATCTCCTTTGATCTGCCTTGGGTGAATTCTTTCATTGCCCGTGCCAATCAGAACGTCTCACATCTGCCATACGTGTGTGTGTGTGTGTATATATATATATATATATATATATATATATATATATCTCCAGCTTCTTCACTGGGAAGCCCCAGTGGCCTGGGGTCAAGAGGTGAAGCCCAAAGCTGTGTTCACCACCCCAAGTGGCCCTTCTCTAATCTAAAGAGCAAAGAATATTCACATTCTGCTCCAAATGTGTTCCTCCCACCAAACACAGCAAACTCTCTGCAACCGAACCCATTAAGTCCGCCTCTGTTCTAGTTACTACAGATGAACTTTCTGATGCCACCTGAAGCACTTGTCTGTCTGATGTCCACCAGTGCACCTGTCCCCCTTCCTTCTCACCGTCTCAAGGGCAGCACACTAGCAATTTGTACCTCTCTCCTGCATCATGGATTTTCTCCTCGGCACTAGACTATTTTCATCAACATACAGACCTGATCTTTACAAAATACCTTTCTCAGTCTCACATCACTCTGATTCCCTCCCCATGTCTCTGCCCCTCTATAGTAAAATCCCGGGGAAGGGCTTCCACAGTTACCTCCAGATGCTCTTCTCCCTTTCTCTCCTGGCCTCATTCCCACCAGTCTGCCTTCCCTTCATGACACTGCTCTTGCCAAGGCCACCGAAACGCTCTAGCTGTCAAGTCTCTTCCTTGTGCTGGATGGCGCTGACTCCCAGGACAGTGCTCTCTCTCCTTCCTCCAGTGCCTCTGCTGAATCTCACTCATAGTCCCAACCTCCCCCATGGAAGTGCCCCAGAGACACTTCTCTCTTCCAGCTGCTCTCCCTGTGACATGCCGTCCTCCAGCCCATGGCTTCCGTACCTTGGACACACTGATGCCGCCCACATTTGTGTCTCCGAGCTTTCCTGAGCTCCAAACCTGTCCTAGAGTCCGCTGTCAACCCAGCATCTCAGTTTGAACGTGAGTTGGAAGCTTAACAAGGGTCCCCCAAAAAGCCTGCCTTTCCCACATTCCTCCTCATCTTGGAAAGTGGTACCTGAGTTCTCCCAGGTAGTCAGGCCCCAAACCTTGGCATCCTCCCTGACCCCTGTCATCCTCTCCCAGCTCATGTCCCATTCATCAGCAAATCCTGCTGGCTCTGTCCAGGCTGACTGCAGCCGGCCACTCCACCTCGGCTCTCCTCTGGACTCCTGGGCTAACCTCCCTGCCCCTGACCTCATTTCCTTACCATCAATTCTCCGCGTAACAGTCAGAATGATTCTTCCAAAGCAGTTTTCCTCTTACCTCATTTTCAAAATAGGATTAGGTTCTCATACCAAAATTATCTAACAGGAGCAGTCTGTTTCCAGTGAAGATTTCAAGGATATTAGACTTTCTTGATGCTATAAGAACCATTCATATTTTTTAAAATTTTCCCCTATCCATTCTTGAATCTCCCCCAAAGACCAGTATTCTCAAGCACATCCACCTCTTCCCTTCCCCCCAGCCCCGCCCCTGCCTCCTCCACCCCTGCTTCCCCCCTACACACTCCTCACAAGTGCAGACAAAATATTTTTGCTGGCAGCAGCTGTCCCATGCCATTTCTTAGCACAGAGAAGAAAAACCCCTGCCTGAGTTCTAATGTCATCAGACTCTGGCACAAAAGGAAAATGACATAAATCCTATCACTTTGCTCCCGAGTGGGGAAAAGGCTCCAAGCAGATTAGAAACAAGTAGAATGGTATCTCTGTTAAGTCACAGGCAGAATCAACCATGAAGAGATTTTTATAACTCTTTGAAAAATGTCAGCATAGTTTCCTTAACCAACTAAGCTTCCATATGGCTCTGTCTTACCCAGCGAACAGCTGGTAAGTCAACTCGGCCTCTGCCATTAGACTGGGCAGCCCCATCGAGGGCCCTGGAGGGCGCCGCCCCTTTCTTTACTCCACCAGACTCCACAGAAGCCCTAGTCATCCTCTCCCACAGTGTGAGTGCAGATCTGGCTCCAGATCAACCATGAATGGTGAATAAAAATGTTCCTCCCTCATCAGGCGAGGCCAAGGGAGCAGCCTATGTGCATACTCGCTTATTTTAGGGAAGGAAACACACAGGCTCTAGGAGAGCAAGGCAGGAAAGGCCCTTCCAACAAGAAGTAGTTGGGCGGCCCCATGGCGTGGCACTTCATCTTCACCTCGCTGACCTCTGCTTCTTTCCGCAGCCTTGACGATACACTGAGCTCTGAGCAATGAGGATGTATTTCACCTTGATCTCCGGGCACAGACAGACTGTTGCAGAGAGGAGGCGGTAATTAACAGTGGTGGGCCGGGCCCAGACCAGCCAGGGAGGCACCAAGTACTCCCGGGTCAGGAGCTTCAGGAGGGCTGGGTCAGGCTGGACAGATCGTCAGAACCTAAATGGGGGGGTGGGGGATACCAGCCAGGATGAGAGAAGAGAAAGAGGGTGTGCTGGGGCTCAGGGGGAGACAGATGTGGGCAGAGCCATGGGCAGCACGTGTCCTGGGAAGTGGAGTGACCTGAAGGGTTAAGAACAATGGCACACATTTGAAGACTTCTCCTGTCTCAGAGGAGCCTCACAAAAGTCCAAGGAAGTGGGTATCATGATTCCCAAGGAAATGAACACTTGAGGAATAGATGAAATGCTCAGAGGTACCCGGGGCCTGTGGTGGTGCAGGGTCTTGGATCCTGAACCCACCTGGAGACCCTCCCTCCCCAGCCGGATCTGAGGAAGCTGAGGATGAAAGTTGGGGCTGTGAGGTATGGAGTGCCAGGCCAGGAAGCCCGGACTGAAGGGAACGCATAGGTTTCCAGACAAGGGGCCTCCCCAGGTCAGCCTCCAAGGGCTGTTCATCCACCACAAGCCCTGAAGATGCACATTGACCCTGGGACCACGTCAGGACCCCAGTGGGACTTGTATTCTGTCCTTTTTTGCTCTAGCTGTCTTATCCAATATCCCGGAATTCCCCCACACAACCCAGCCTTTTAATATTTCAATTAAGTGTAGGCTTCTAGACGATTTTATCTTGTGACTCGATGCTTTTTAGATGAGCAAGCTCACGCATAGGGAGGGGTTCTTTTCAGGGACAGCGTGTGTACCCTTATCGGAGTGGGGAAATATGTGCTCGTCCATATGTGTGACTGTGTGGGGAGGTTACTTCAGGCTCTGGGATACATGTAGGGTTAATAAGACACAATAAGACTCACCAGGAAACCGGGAAACAGAGACAGCTCTGCTATCACAAGGAACACAGAATTTATATCCCTTGTCCAAATCAGTGCCGAGTGAAAGGCCCTGCTGTCTGCTGGGTGACTCTTCGGATGCTTTATTAAAATCCTTGGCCTGACTTCAGAGCCTGTTGCCAGAGATAAGCAATCATGGAGGATGGCAGAACAAAAGACCGTTTCTCTCCATCTCTCTCCCTCTCCCTCTCCCCTCCTGCACCCTGGTCCCCCCTCCCTCCTGCAGAAGCAGATCATGTGATGCTGAAGCAGAGATCTTTCTGCGGAGGCACTGCGGATGGGAGGGGCAGGTGGGCTGGCTGTTCAGCTCACTGTGGGTTTTTTTCCCCGAGAATGTGGAAAGCCTTTCCCTACACTGGTGACGGGACACCATGTGAGTCATGGCCTGTCTGCCAGCCCGGTCACCCAGCCCCTTCTGATTCCCCACACACGGCCCTTTGAGTCCTGATGGACTCGAAACTTCCACCCAGTCCGTAGATGGTTCTATTCTTGGCACAAAGGAGATCTCCTTTGCAGAGAATATGGCTGCCCTGAAGGGCCCATTTCTGCACTTGTTTCTTCTTCTTGGTCAGAAAACAAGCTCAACGACCTGATAAATAAAGATGCAGCCCACGAATGCGGCTGTATTTCAAGGGGAGTCAGGGACTAAGCCAAGGGATAAATGAAAAGATCCAGTGACAAATTGTCCATTCATCGGGTGCACTCAGCAAACATTTACTGAAGCCATCTGTGCTCCGGGCCCTGTGCTGAGGGCTACAGAGACACAAAGATGGCCTTGAAAGCGGGGACCACACCTCCTGTGAGCTGCCCACACCCTGCAGCTCCACACAGGCAACCACATGGGGTTGTGGCGGGGGGGGGGGGGGGACACGCTCACACAGATGTGGCTCAGCTCACCCTCCACAGGCGCCATGGCCCCCAGAGGAGCTGAGAATGCGTGGGAGGTGTGTGTGAACATGCAACGGGATGAATGAAGCTCACAGAAGGAAGCGAGGCACAGAAGAGCACTTACTGTCAGAGTCTATTTCTCCAAAGGCCCAAGATGATGAAACTAAGCCCCAGTGCTAGAGGGTCAGGGCAGCAGTTACATCTGGGGGCAGGGGTGGGAGGGAGAACCTTGAGGGGCTTCTGGAAGGCTGGTGGTGTTCCTGAGGACATGCATCGAGCAGAACACCTATGGTCTGGAGGGTTTTTTGAATCCAGCCTTCAACAGCTTAAGAATCTATTTATTCATGCCTGGGGTGCTTGGGTGGCTCAGTGGGTTAAAGCCTCTGCCTTTGGCTCAGGTCATGACCCCAGGGTCCTGGGATTGAGCCCTGCGTCCTTGGGCTCTCTGCCCAGCAGGAAGCCTGCTTCCTCCTCTCTCTCTGCCTGCCTCTCTGCCTACTTGTGATCTCTGTCTGTCAAATAAATAGGTAAAATCTTAAAAAAAAAAAAAAAAAGAATCTATTCACGCCTCTTTACGTATATTTGTATACTGAATCAGAGAGCAGGAGACCTTTGAAGGCAGCTGTTCTATGAATTGTCTTTGCCTAAGACCATATCTAATGGATTCTGGCCCCTTCAGTATTTACCCCAAACTTTAGTCTATCTCCCCCCGAAGGGTCTTCTTTATGGCCAGTCTCAGTCCATAAAACGCAGCCAGCAAGCCCGCGGATCAATGGCGGCCTCTGGTTGGCACAGAAGGTCAGCCTTCTTCTGGTGAGTCCCCAAGCAGCTTTTCATCTATTTGTGCCTGTGGTCATCCTCCAAACGTGGCTGAGTTCCTACTGGGTGCCAGGAACCAAGGATATCACAAAGTGAAGACAAAGTTCTTTTTAGCGAAAGAAAAGGACCAGCGGAATCTCCAAAGCAGCACCACAAGCACTGGGCTGAATATAAACAGAGGGACTTCAGGGAGGCTCTGGAAGGGCAGGTGGGGCCGATAGGAGAGCTTCCTGGAAGAGGTGAGGAGGAATGAGGGACGAGGCAGGAGCCCCCAGCAGAGCAGGGAGGACACGGGCATGAGAGGGGGAGGAAGCCAGATGAAGGAAGGCAAGGTGATCAGAAGGTGGGGACAGCATGAGAACAAAGGGGGACCCCCGGACAGAGCCACTCAGGAAGCTATTACACAAAGAGGGAGAGGGGTGATTGGCCGAGAAAGGACAGCAATATGGAAGAAAAGGACGGAGCCACATTCAGCAAGATGCCCACAATTGATACGATGGAAAACTCTCAGCTGAATGTCCGGGCACCCACTTAGAGAGGCGACCGCGTCTTAAAAAGGAAGGGAATTTGGACATGTGCTACAACACGGAAGACCCTTGAGGGCATTCTGCTCAGTGAAATAAAGCAGTTATGAAAGTACAAATTCTGGATGGTTCCAACGTATAAGGAGCTCCTAGTGTAGTCCAATTCTCAGATTCGGGAAGTGGAACGCGTTGGGGGGTGCTGCCAGGGGCGAGGGGCAGGGAAGGAGGAGGCAGTGTTTAATGGGGACAGAGATTAATTTTGCAACCTGAGAAGACTCCAGAGATGGGTGGTGGTGATGATGGTCGCACAGCATTGAGTGAAGGTACTTAATGCCACCAAGCCATACCCCTAAAAACGATTAAGATGGTAAATGTGTATTACGTGTATTTACTGTAATTAAAAAGAAAAAAGAAAGATGACCTTGGCTTGAAAAATCAGTCATTTTGTGAAGGAATATAACCAAGCCCCACCACCCTGGAGGGCTTCTGTGAACTTTGTTGCCCAAAGTATAGCGGGTCCTCCTCCAAGAACCCAGAACTAGTCACAAATGACTGTTGACTCTAACATGACCCTATTTTACAGTTCTCCTAGCTTCTGAGTCAACTAATCAACTTTATCTCAAAGAGTCCCATGGGGTCAAGGGCCCACTTTCTCAACGCTGCACTGTGGAAGCCATGGCCCCAAGCCTCCCTCCCCAAAACAGCTTCTCAGGATGGTAGGAGGAGCTTCTGAGGACTGGCATGAGGTGGGCAACCCCAGCCCAGCTCTGGCCCCAAGCAGTGCCTTGAGGAGATCTTCTTGTCTCATCAGGAGGCTGAGGAGGCCAAGGGCCAAAGGGGAAGTAACTTGTTCACAGGCTCACCACTGGGCTGAGAGGAGAAGCCAGTCTGAGCCTCTCCCACTTACGCTGCTCAACACCCTTGTTCCGTATTTCCTCCAATAGCATTGAAACGCAGGTTACCTTTCACAGGTCTGTGGCCCAGATGTTTTTCGCTATTTGATTCCAGACCCGTGCTTTTCCCACTCTGTTCTTCTGCTCCCTTTGTGCAATCCGAGCTCCCCTTGGAAGTAGATGTAAGGCTTCCCTCCAGGTTAATGAGCATGTAACATAGTCACAGACTCCTTGGTCCTGTTTCTTCTCCTGTATCCCACCCGGCCTGCCCCTCCCTTCCAGGCCTCCCACTGGGCCCGATTTCTAGTCGTCCAGCAAGAACATCAACGGTAATGAATTTTCTCTGCAGAGCACACACACCCAATGCACCTGCCGGCTAGCCCATGAGGAAAGAGGTCCTTAGCCTCCGGGACAGATGCCGTGCCATTCGTGGGTCAAAGTCCATCCTGGCTGAAGCCTGGGGGAGCTGCCCGAACCCTCCCCTCCCACTGATCTGTCCTGCCCCAATGCACACCCTGGAAATTCTTGCAGCAGGTGGGAGATGACTCCAGAGCAGAAGAAACACCTTCTTCTCTGGCTCCTTTTGTATCTTTGAAAATTTCATCGCTAAGAGCTCAGAGCAGAGCACAGGGCTCATTGTATGGCCTTCTGAAAGTCTTGCTAGACTTCAAACTCTAGTAATGGGTAAAGGCATAAGCTATGGGACCCATAATCTGGCTTGTATGGTAAGGGTGTACTGTCTACTCACGGCTACAAATACAAATCCCCGTGTGGTCACCACCACCCATTCCACAGCACCCCAATGCATGCTTTTACAGAAAAGCCCACCCCTCCCCTGCAATTCATGGTTATCTCAGTGGGATCCTCGCTGTGCTCACCCAGGGGACTCTGAGCCTCCAGGCTGGAGACTCGGGCCAATAAAATCCCTTTTAGGAATTTGCATTTGAGACCCAGGGAGTTTTACTTCTCTCTCTTTCTCTGGGTGGCTGGAATGTAGCAAAGAGGGCTTGCAAAGACAGTATGCACACCTTAAACATGGGAACATGGACACTTTCTGGGCGTGCAGAGTGATAAAGAGCTCTAAGGATTTGTTTACAGATCTAAACCTTCCATGCATGCCTTTTCTAGAAGTGTTCTGCCAGTGAACATTCTATATTCTGAAGCCTCAGCTTTTCCAAGCAGGCTTTCATACTCCCCAGTCGGCCTGGGACTTCACAGGAGAATAGCAACACCTCTCCCATCAGGGATCTTGCCACCGGTGTCGCTCCAGGGATGGAAAACTCTAAATTGTTCCTGAGTCCCATGCAGAGAGAGACAGAGAGCTTAGTGAGTGATGTGGAGGGAGCATGCATGGCCTGGCCTGACTTCATCCCAGAGTCAAACTCAGGGCAAGCTTGCACACCCAAACAATCCATTTCTCTTAGAGCAAGAAATCACCCTTTATGGATGGAAGAAGGACTTGGGGTTTGACCAGAAGAGGAGACTGAAAGTATCATAAGCCAGTGCTGGATACTGGAATTATAGGGGAAAAGTGTACATACTAAATGAAAAAAAAAAAAAAAAAGCATGGAGAGACCTGAAAAAAGTACATTAAGTCACTGATGAACAAAGGTTTGGGTTGGATTATGTGTAATGTGTAGAGACGTGGCGAGGACAATGGTATTCAACTGTACGTTTACTTACGGCAATACGGTTTCAGGCGACAGTTTATTAAAAGGAAAGACAATGCAAACATTTCCTATACGTAAGATTAGGGAGGCATCTCCACCACAGAGGACTGGCCTGAAGGTCAAGCAGAACTGAAGCTCACCACATGCAGTCTGCATGTGAACACATATGCATGCGTGCAATAAAATTGCAAGTTTGGTGAAACTGTGTACCTAGCCTCTCTCTAATATCGCACTCACTCAGGAACCAGAGGCTGGCGATCGTGGGGCCAAGAGGAAAAAAAGCAAAGCTCAGTGAGACCAAATGAACAATTTTCAATCCAATCTCTGTTGTCTTTGTGCAGGCCATGGGTATGAAAGAAGAGAGACTCAACAAAGTTAAATTCCAGCACGCGGGCCCCACGGGCCATGTTAACCCAGCCGAGATGTGTCACCCCTGTGGTTGTAATGACACACCTGGAACCCTGCGTGCCAAGGCGAGGAGAGTTCAAAGCCCGTGGTGATGTTATCGCATCTCAAGGAAGCACGTTATTATTCTTATTATTCCCGTCTACAGATGAAAGATGCACTGGGGAGACAGGTGGGCTGGCTTGTTCAAGGTCTCCCAGCTGGTGGGTGAAAGGCTGGGGAAGCAAATTTGGATGGGCATTTCTCCTTCCTGGTGATTAAGCTGCCTCTTGTGTTCCGAATTAATTTGTCATTATGAAAATAGTTGCGAGATAAGAGGACCTACCTTCCAAAGCTTCTGTGGGCTCAGCTGACAATGAATAAGTATGTCTAGGAAAGTAGATACATCTTTGTCTTTCTATGTGATCTGACCTGAGGAAGAGCCCAGCAGGTGGAAGTCATTTAGCATTGAAACTTTACTCTGTCCTGGCTTCAGCTAGTCGATAAATGAGTAATATTTTGGGTGGGGTGGGGAGTGCTGTTTAGTCTGGGTTTTCCAACACGATTTTCTCAGAAATTTAGAGGTCACCTTAATAGTGGTGATGATTCTATAATAACTAAAGACACCATTTTTTAGGCTGAAGTTTTGTTTCTTTGTTTGTTTTCAATGAAATCCCAGGATCAGTCGCTTCCTTTCCCTCTATCAGGTAACTTAAGGTCATTCAGACAGAGAAAAGAGGGGGGTCAGGAAACAGAGCAGTCGGGGTGGGGGAGGAATGGAAGCTGCATTAAAGGCTGGAACCCTGTCCTTACCAAAAGCAGCAGGGAGATTGGATAATCCTGACTGCACCCGTGTAATCAGCTGTCCCAGACACGGTATTATTATACCACCTATGTCCTTTGTAACCTTTAATTACTCCCTCTCATCACCCATGTTACTTAGCAAACAAAAGAAGAAGGCATTGAAAAGAACCAAAATGGGATGAAAAACACTAACGAACAAGAAAGGAAATAAGGAAGAAAGTTGACAAAGCTAAGTAAGCGCAGTGCTAGTCCCAGGAGAGCGAGGATTTACCGCTGATTCACGCACTGCTGTCCTTCTGGTGGGCAAAACACAGCTTGGCACACAGAAAATATTTGTTGGATGAACCTGACGGCCTGTAACATTGTTTGAAAGATGGACTGGGTGTGTCCAGCCAGAAGACAATGCCCTCGAACAACACAGGGGTTAGGGATTCCCCAGAAACTTAATGACCAACAGCTACCTGGAAGTCTTAGCAATATCATAAACAATCGATGAACACATATTTTGTTTGTCCCATGTATTATGTGCTGGATTCTTACAATTAAGTAAGCTAGAGAGAAGAAAACGTTATTCAGAAAATTCTTAGAAAATCTATTGACAGTACTGCACTGTATTTATTGGGGGGAAAATCCACATGTAAGTGAACCCCCACAGTTCAAACCCATGCTGTGGGGTTCAAGGGCCAACTGTGCTTTCCAAGGCCCTAAGGGTCTTACAATGGGCTTCCTAGTTCACCTGGAGGGGAGGCCAGCGCCATCCCATTTTCCTTAGAAAGTCTACCAGGCCTTTTTCCTCTGCCCACCTAGGGAAAGCACCAGTATATCACACTTAGTCCTACACCTGGAACCAAGTTTTCCCTACCTCACCTCCCACTGTGGCCTAACCCACACCCCCCAGGTTCTTCTGATCCTGAGGAAAACCGCGTCACAGACGTCCACACACCTTTAAGGTGGCAGCATGTTACCACTGTTAGGAGCACATATGATTTCAAACCATTTCTAGAATAAAGGCAGTGGCGAGTACGAAGGAATGGGTCATGGGTGGTGGCATCCCAGACCTGAGGGAGGCTTTCTTCCTCCATTTTCCAGTACCTTGACATTTCTGAACTTTAAAAGTATTTATTAAAGCTATTTCATTTTCATAATGTTTTCATAATGTTTACACTAATTTGCTAGTTACTCAAATTATAGCAACCAAAACAAAATGGTTGGGTCTTAGCTCTATCTTCAGAGTCTTCTTTATTTGTGGCCCAAAATGCACGATTTGTTTAGGGCAGCCTAAGCAAATAAAAAATTCAGTAAAAATAGTACAATGGAAATGGGTCAAAGCCTAGGGGATGTTTCCCACAGTCCATTCGTTGTCGTGGTGAAGGTCTGAGAGAGGCCTGTGAGTCGTCCTGTGAACAGACTTGAGAAGAGGGTCAGATGTGGAGCCTGAAGACAGTTCTGAATCTTGCAAGAGGTGGAGACAATTTGTCCCTGGCCTGGGATGGGCTGCAGGTGGAGCGGTCTTCTCCGGTCAGAAGAGCATGTGAAGGCCTCGATTCTAAGAGGCAGACCCTCTTCAGGGAGGGAAGTCGTGTCCTTAAGTCCATGAGAAAGCCTGCTTTGAGTGTGCAATATTCTGAAAGTTTCAAGGAAAAGCCCCACAGAAATGAGGCATGGAAGAGGGCACAGAGGCCCAGAAACCACGTGCAGGGAGCAGGTGTCCAGGTGGACTCCATGGGCATCTTCCCGTTGAAAATCCAGGAGCTCTGACACCAACATTACCTTTGAAACTCATCACTGTAAAAGGGAAGAGGTTTCTTGGCTTTACCAATGAAGGCTCCTGGAGCCCCTGTCCTAGGAAGTTTCATTCTAAAATCCTCATATGATCCCCCAGAACCATCCACAGATCACCTGGGGGCATATCTCTTCCATAAGAGAAGAGAAATTCAGAGCTATGGCTACATGATCCATGTGGGCATGGGGTAGAGCTTGTGTGTGCCTCCATAAGTCAGTGGGTGCAGAAGAGAAGCACAGTGAAGAAGATTTCTCCCGGGCCGTCCTGGTTTAGCTGCAGGAATTTCTATCCCAGGCCGGCATATTTCCCCTTCCACTCCAGTGAGGGCAGTGTGCCAACTGTCATGAGCTTTCTCATCATGAAGAACAGTCTGGGGTTTTATCA
Source organism: Mellivora capensis (assembly GCA_004024625.1). Classification (NCBI taxonomy): domain Eukaryota; kingdom Metazoa; phylum Chordata; class Mammalia; order Carnivora; family Mustelidae; genus Mellivora; species Mellivora capensis. Next base: position 25,219 of record PISX010019684.1, read on the forward strand.
GCGCTCTCTGTTGGCCATAATTCATTCAATGTGTCTTCATTCCCCTGCTTGTAAGTTTTCACTTCTTCTGCAGCTGGTAACTTCCGTTGTTTCTTTTCCTATTTATACCAGTCATGAATCAGCTGCTTTTTCAGAACCACGGATTTCTCCAGGTAGAGGCCATTAAGGATCGGCATTTTCCTCTGCATTGCTTTGGTTTCCAACAAAACTGTGGCCACGTGGCATGCCTAAATGACCCCTCACTGGTCAGCTCCTGTTGGCAACAAAGGACTTAGCAAAGATTTTTTATGAGCCCTTCATCTTCCTTCTTCTCTGATTAAAAAAACAAAACAAAACAAAAAATCCCACTCCACTGACCTGCCTCTGTTTCAACCACACAGTGTAATGATTTAAAGTTTTAATTTCCTTCCATCTGCGAGCAAGTCTTCTTAGATGTCTTTCTAGGAGTTCTTGTACAATACTGTTAGTCCAATGATCCCAGAGTGTTCCTTATTCCAGTCATCTTTCCACAATAACTGTTCCATATTTCTTTTAAATTTAGTCACTTGTGGGGCACCAGGGTGGCTCAGTGGGTTAAGCCTCTGCCTTCGGCTCAGGTCATGATCTCAGGGTCCTGGGTAATCCCAGCATCGGGATCTCTGCTCAGCGGGAAGCCTGCTTCCTCCTCTCTCTCTCTGCCTGCCTTTCTGCCTACTTGTGATTTCTTTGTCAAATAAATAAATTAAATCTTTTTTAAAAATTTAGTCACTTTCTTCTCAAGCCTGGTGGAGTTTAGACACCATCTTTCCTTTGTTGGTTTAACTTCATTACATCATATTTTTACCTCTGAAAGTTTTATAAAATTTCTTACAAAAATGTGATGTTTCTGTAGAGTTTTGACTTCCCAGTAGCTTGTCCTGTTTTTTTTTTTAATATGACATCTGTCTTTAGTTCTCAAAGAAGCGGATATTCTGCTGCAATGTGATTCCTTTCTTCAAGCCCTCTGACCATGTCACTACAGCCACTCACCTCAGACAGACTGTTATTTTGCCTTCTGAGCTCTTCCAAAGGTGGCTTTGTTGCTTTGATCATCTATCTGAAATCTTACGGTTTGTTAGGGATTCACTTTGTCACATGATCTTTTTGACCGTCTGTGCAGTCTGCTGTTCCATCACTTGATATCTCCTGCTCCTTGTGGCAGAAAAGAGCTTCCATAATAAACTGGCTAGCAACCAATTCCTTGTGAGGCAGTAATAATTCCAGTCTGCAGGAGACTCAAAGGTCTGGTAGCCTCAGGCCCTCAGCCAGGGTCACCACCAGCGTCTTGGAATAGCATTTCCAACATCCTTCATTGAAAGAAGCAGAACTTCTTCCCCCATCTGAAGGCTTGCCGTATTTCTTTCTAGTCTATATTCAGAAGCACCATTCACTTTCTCTTTGAGAGAACTACCAAAAGCCAACCTTTCTAAGATCTATGTCTACATTCTCTGGGATCCCTTTCTTTTCCCACATGATGACTCACAGATATTATATTTCCTTAGTTCTTCTATGTTCAAAAATATTTGTTACCTTTAAAATTGAAAGGCAGTATAACTGAATATACAAATATTGAGACATACTGTCTTTGAAAATTTTATAAGAATTATTCTCTTATCTTTTAGTATTGAATATTGTTTGGATAAGTCTGGGACAACTATTTTTTCCACCTTTATGAACGACTTGATCTTTTTTCAGGGTAACCTAAAGGATTCTTTCTTTAACAGTGAGGTCTAAGAAGTTGACTGTTTCATCTTTCCCCTACGTGCATGAAAGATGGGATTTGCACTTTTGTTTCTCCTCCTCCTTTTGGGAGGGGGAAACACACTTTGTTCTTTCATCTCCAAACCTGCTCAGGAAGATAGCTATCTGATTAAGTGCCCTGATTTATATGCTGAGAAAGAAGACACAATAAATCAATCAATGCTGAGTTCTTAGGACTGAGTTCCTTCTCTCCTTCCCTTCTGCCCTATTAGGTAATCTTCCCCAGCAGTGGCAGTCATGCATTGCCAATACGTGTAAGAGAGGGTGCAAATGCAAGAGAAGGACTGGGCAGCTGCTTGGAGGGAACTGAAAGATCATTCCAGAGAAGGCCCCAGTTTTTAGAACCTATAGTATCCACCATCCAGCTGGAACAGGAGAGTCTGAGAAGGATGGGACTTGACCTGGCTAGGCTGGGAGGTAATGATGAAGAAGGAGGACAGTTTCTCACTACTTACCTGCAGCATAACCTGCTCTTGCTTCAAGTTAGAAATAACCAGGTTGGAATGCCTGGATGGTTCAGTCAGTTAAGCATCTGCCTACAGTGCAGGTCACGATCCCAGGGTCTTGGGATCAAGTCCTGCATCGGGCTCCTTGTTCAGTAAGGAGCCTGCTTTTCCCTCTGCCTGTTACTCCCCCTGCTTGTGCTCTCTTTTTACTTCTCTCCCTCTGACAAATAAATAAATAGAATCTTAAGGGGAAAAAAAAAAAAGAAGCAGCCAGGTTTTTTCTGGTGGCTGTCTCTTTGAGGTATTTTGTTTACTCAAGGACTAATTTTTTTTGCTATACTTAGTTCCAGGCAATATGGGAGATACAAAAGCTAATAAGACATGGTGTGGTCCCTGACATCAAGGAGTCACAAAGCGTTGGGAATCTGAGGCATCTATAGAACTTCCTCTAATCTAATCTGAAGGTCAGAGTGGGACTGGCAAGAGTATCTTTCATAGTGTGAAGAGAAACAATGAAAACTCCTTTTTATACCTATTTCCTAGAAAAATAAGTTACTCTTCAAATAGTGTTCCAGATGACACTGCTGTCCTCACAGGATGCTTCTGTCTTCTGGCCACATGTCGCGCATCAATCCTTGGGAAAGGAGGTCCTATAAGCTCTTAGTCAGGCACACTGCCAGGTCAGAAAACCTTGAGGAACTCAAGTGTGGCGAGATGTTGACCAAAATAAGATGGAAAATTCTAGAAAAGTGTATTTGAAATATTAACACCCGATATCATTAATGAAGTATCTCATACTAAGTATATACATACTAAGTATATACATTATATGAGATAATGAAGTATCTCATACTAAGTATATACTAAGTATATATACACTGCTTTCATGTAATAAATGCAGCGCCTATCGTAGGAAGAAACTTCTGGGTGTGCGTAGCATAGGCAGTTCATTCATAGGCAGTTCATTGTTGCTGGCAACTGGGGGGATAGATAGATCACAGATAGCTGAGCTGCATCATGAAGAACGCATGAAATGTCACCAGAGGAAGAAGAGGAGAGGTCCGTTCCAGGTTTATGAGGCTCTCAGAGAACAGGCCTAGAACATGGCTCAGAGAACATGGCCTCAAAGAGAGAGCAATGGGCAAGTCCAAATCTCCTAGAATGTACTGTGTCTAGGTGGAGGGGTGGCCGGTTTCCCTGGAAAGATGAATCACAGCCAGATTCAAAGGACCTGAATTCTACATTAAGAGTTTGGACCAGACCCTGAGCCGAAGGCAGTCGTCCAACCAGCTGAGCCACCCAGGCGTCCCAATAAATACGTATTTTAAAAGTAGCAATCACAAAACAATAGATGCCATATTTCTTGAGAGCTATCCATCCATAAGGTAACATTGATTCACCATCCCAGGGTTCTGGGACTGAGCCCCGCATCGGGCTCTCTGCTCATCAGGGAGCCTGCTTCCCTTTCTTTCTCTCTGCCTGCCTCTCTGCCTACCTATGATCTCTGTCTGTCAAATAAATAAAATCTTAAAAAAAAAAAAAAAAAGAGTTTGGACCAGACAGTACAAGCTATAAGGAGTCAGTGGAGATGTAGAGGAAGGAAATCCCATGGTCCAGTTACTAGTCTGGTTGTCTCTGACACCACTTTGAGTGGTAAGCTGGCCCAGGGAAGGGTTAGAGAGGGGGTTATACAGGCTCTCACAGGACGGGGTGGGGGAGGGAGTCAGCAACGAAGTCATGGCCAGCTACTGCGAAGGTCAGAGGGCTGTCCTACAGGCACTCCACAAGAAGACAATCAAACCAGACAGGCCCACGGTGACAGGCAACCCCTGACAAAATTAGGAAAAAAAGCCACGAAACCCTCCCTGCTTCCTGCCCCAAGTAATGAATGTTCTGCCCCCAGGTTAACAACTATCAATAAAAGTTAGGAAACCAACCCCCAGGGCCAGCAACTCTCTCTTCAGCTGGAGCTCGGCTAGTGTACCTTTTGCTTTAAGGAACTTTGCTGTTTCTATTAGTCATGCACTGGACTGCGCCCTTGAATTCATTCTTGGGACAAGACCAAGAACCTTTGGTGACTCCTTCCAGTCTGGCTGGCTCCAGGCTGGCTCCCCCGTTCACTCGCAAAAGAAGGAGGGATAAATGATGACATTGTCCTTGGTTTTAGGAATATCTATCTATCTAACATTATCTACCTTTCACTGAGAAACTTAGAGCACTATATTAGCATGTAGACAAAAATATCACTTAATATTTAAGAGATACTAAGAAACTAATCCTGTGTTGTTGTTGTTGTTGTTTTTTATTTTCAATTCTGGTGAAATGCACAAAACACAAAACTTATCATCTTAGCCATTATTAAGTATGAATTCCGTGGTATTAAGTACATTCTCTAAATGCTGCGCAGCCATCACCACCATCTATCTCCGGAACTCTTTTCATCTTGTAAAACTGAAACTCTGTCTCCATGAAACATGAACTCCCCATTATCACCTCCCCTCAGCCCCTGGCAACCACCATCGCCACCCCCCCCCCCACCATTCTTTCTCACTCTATGAATCTGACTATTCTACAGACCTCATATACACGAAATCATATAACATTTGTCTTCTGAGAGCTGGTTTATTTCCGTAGCCTCATGGCTTCAACATTCGTTCATCCATGTTGTGTCAGGATTTCCTTTTTTTAAAAGCTGAGTGATACTCCTTTGTATGCGTATGCCACATTTTATTTCGTCTGTCAATGAGCACTTAAGTTCTTCCACCCTTTTATTATTGTAGATAATGTCGCTGTGAACATGGATGTTCAAATATCTCTTTGAAATTCTGCTTTCAAGTCTTCTGGGTATATGTGATAAATAGTATCTCTTCGTAAGTTTCCTTTCTACTGGGTTATTTTGAAAGATGTAGTGAGTTTTCCCAGAGATTCCCTTAATGCATTATTTTTTTGAAAATACACCACGGATATGTGGTAGCACTGAAACATGGGCTCGGCATGCCAAGCCCTTTAGCGTTCCTGTTCAGAAGCTGACCTGTTTCCTTTCTCAGTGAAGATGTAGTTAATATCCACCAGGCATCTCAGTCCAAGAGACAAAGAGTGTTACCACAGGGACCTGTGTATCTGTCTACTGGAATACAGAGGGGTTTTTGTTTTGTTCTTTTTTTTTTTTTTAAGTAGGTTCCATGCCTCACATGGAACCAAACACTGGGATTGAACTCATGACCCTGAGACCAAGACCCGAGTTGAGATCAAGAATCAAAGGCTTCACCAACTGAGTCACCCAGATGCCCCTCTATACAGTTTTAATTTTATTTGAATGGCAAGCAAAGGTCTCGGGGTAGATGTACAGACTAAGGGGGAGCTGCCTAGACCATCATGAGCAGCAGCTGCTGGTGGAACAGCCCGGAAGGTGGGGTGGCAGACCTGCGAGCCCGTTAGTCCACAGCCTCTGCCGCTGACTCTGAAAATGGCTCCGGAAACCTATTTGCGCGAGTGTGCTCAGTTCATTTCATAAGGGATTTGTTTAAAAATTTGTGGACTTCACCAACTACACCTTGCAAGAGGCATCCTGTCAGTCTTAGCATTCTGTAACGTTCCCATTTAAGGCGACGTTCTGCTTCTCTGTTTCTGTTTTCTGCACAGTCCGGCTCTGTGTGGTGAGATGCCATTTACCTAGGATTCACAGAGCGAGCATTCTCTGGCTCGCCCTCCCCCAGCCCAAGCTTCGCGCAGATACTGTGGGGGAGGGAGGCGGTGCCTCGGAAAGCCTGGGCTTTACTCCCTCAGTCCATTTGTATGACAAAGAAGGCAAATCTCTTTGGTGAAAACTCTGCGCTCTCCGCGGGGACTGAGGCCATTTTAACCCAAATTCGAACTCGGACAATGGGAACACAGCCAGCCTTACCGAGAAACAAAAGTGAATATCTCCGCACTGCCCCGCACTCACGGACTCAGAATTTCCCCTGCTCATTCTAGTCTTTTGTTACCTGGGCCGGCTGGTTCCCCGGGAGCCCCAGGATCTCGGAAGGGCAGGGGCTCTGAGACTCACAGCCGGGCAAACCCCGACTAAAGGGCACCAGGGCAGCTCTCCCGGGAGCTGCCGGCTCCTCATCGGGGAAGGGGTAGGCCTGGGAGAGAAAAGAGGGAGGACAGTGGCATAGGAACAGAGACAGTGACAAAGCTGAGAAAGCTGAGGTCTCTGTGGGGCCCGGGGAGCCCGCGCACCACCTCCTCGCCACAGTCACGCTATGGGGCTGCGACCCCTTCCTCTGGGCATTCGACTTCTTTACGCCGATGTTCGGACTGGTAGCTTTCCAATATTTCTAGCTGGAGAGTACTGAGAAGGGCGAAAAAAGGAAATAATGATGGATTTGCAGCCTCTTTCAATTCCTCTTCACTCATTGGCCAAGTGTCGGTTGCCTAGGAAACCGCGTGCAGCTCGCGGCGGAGGAGGCTGTCCCGCTACCCCGGATTTGGGCTGTGTATTAAGTGGTGAATGCAGGCAGGCAGTAAGGAAACCAGAAAGCTAGATGTCTTGTAATTTCAGCGTGTTAAAAAAAAAAAAAAAACAACTTGCTTTAAGAAAACAGTGCTTTTGAAAATTCACTACCAAATCAGCAGTACAATGCTCCCTATCAGACTTCAATTAATTAAAACAATGACTCTGTGTGTAATCATAGAGAAATGTAAAATCACTTGAGGATTTGCCACTGAATATACTCTGAACATTATGAGAGCTTTAATAGCCTCAGGGACATCTCACTCAACCTCAGCCACCCAATCTCTTAGGCATAAAATAAATGTTGGATTTTATTTTATGCTGCCTTATTTCTACAACTGTCTGCGGAAGGGAAATTTTAGAAATACGGGTACATGGTTAAAGCTAATAGCCTGTAAGTGATGGTGAAATATATTGTCCTGACACCTTTCACGCCTGATATACAATGACCTAAGTGGAGAAGAATTGTGTATAATTCACAAAAAGAAAGGCTGGAGGACCTCACTGAGTCCGAATCTATTTATGCTCTGGAGGCTCCTTACTAGCCTCTCCTCGGGAGCTGTACGGAATAAAGCTGATAAGGATTAGCAGATAAACGGAAAGAGCGGGGGGGGGGGGGGGGGGGAGATCTGGCTGTCATCAACGCTCAGCCTTCCGACACAAAATCAGCTTCTGGCGAAAATAAAAATGTGCAGCAGCGTAATTCCAAATTGGGAAGGGGAGGGGGCATGTAGAGGCGTAAAGCCCTTAACAGAAGCGCCGGCTCCGCAGAGGCTGGGGTGGGCGACAGTACCCGCAGATGTATGAAAGGGAGGGCATCCGGGCTTTGCGAAGAGTGAGTTGCAGCCTCCCCCTATTCCAAGCCTTCTCCCCTAAAATAAACCCGAGAGGAAGGGGCCTTTTATCCACATAATCTCGACTCGCGTTTTCAGCCGACACTCCGCGGCAATCTGGCTCTGAAACCGAAGCTGAGCAAATAAACCGTTAGGTGAGGGAGGCTGGCGACCGGCTCAAATTTCCCGGCCTGGAGCAGATCCCCTGGAGCGCCTCCTACCAGGGTTGCCCCTTGGCGCTGGCCGCCAGGTGCTCACTGCCCGGCGCACGTCTGCACAGAGCGCGGGTGCAGCCCCAGCTAGGGGTCTTCCCGCGGGGCTCGCTCCCACGGGAGCCGCCACCCCCAGCTCCGGGTGCGGACACCAGCCACAGCTCTTTTGGCCTGAAAATGGTCACCTTCCCCGAGGGCTAGGCCGCCTGCAAGATGGGATTTCAGCCTGAACCCTGTTTTTTAACTTGCCGTGGGACCTTGGGAATCGTTCACCCTCGACGCTTCTGCGTCTGTAAGAGCTGGTTTAGAAACTCGGGGTTCTAGGTCCTTGGAACCCTCAAGTGGGGCATGCGGGAGGCTCTTCTGCTCCTCTGCCTCTCGCTGACCCATCCTAACCCCAAGAAGGGAAGCGGCGTCTGGGGAATTCTGCCCCGAAGGTTCAGTCTGGGCGCCATGGGTGTTTGGGGAGGCTGGGCTTTTGTTCTCTCGGTTTCTCTTTGTGCACTGGAATTGAGTTGAAAGCCCCCCTTCCACCTCCCAGCGGGAGGGAAAGGCGGTGACAGCTTGCTGATAGTTGTGGGAGGGTCTCACTCAACAGCTGCAGTCTCCGCTCCCCCACGGGAACCCGAGTCATTGGGCCCTTCTCGCCAGAGGATGAAAAGGGGTCACGTCACCTCGCCGACGACCCGTCCCGAGTCCAGAGAGGGAGGGGTGCTTCACCCATAGAATTGCAGGGGCCAGGTTCCGGGTCAGTAGTGAACATTTCAGCCACCGTTTCCGCTCCTACCCTTGAACGCAAGTAGGTTGAGCACCCTCTCTCCCCCCAGCCCCCACATACATACACACGAAAAGTAACAAAGAGATCAATCATCTCCTTCGACCACCTAGAAACTGCGGATTTGAAAGTGTCAGTGCTCGGAGTCTGCGCACGCGCCCTGTGCCGTCAGGGTCTCGGGTGGCTGCTCCCTCGCTGTGCCGCAGTTTTTGGGCGTGTCCCTCAACCCCACCAACAGCACGAAGGTTGGGGACCTCGTGGCCGCCTCAGGGTCCCGCACCTGACGAACGCTAAGAGTGTTAGCGGTGTAGTGGGCGATGACCACCCGCGGAACCCACTTCCCTACTGGACAATAGATGAAAGAAGCCCAGAGAGGGAGAGCGACCGGGGTGTGATTTTTAAAAACTCGGCTGTGGGAGTTATCCCATACATTTGTGAGCCCTTTGTTCTGCCGCAGCCCCGCCCCCCGGACCCCACCCTCGTTCTGACCGCGGGACTGTACCCGTGCGCGGACAGCCACACCGGCCCCATCCACTCCCAAGAAACAAAAAGCCATCCCGAGAGGTGGAGGGGTCTTTGGTACCAGCCAGGAAGCTCGGGACTCTTGGACAGAGTCGGATGGGGCTGGAGGGGATGCGGAGGTTGCCCCACCCCTGGATGCAGCAACCGCAGTGAGGGAGCAAGAAGCCCTTGACAGAGACAAAACGGAGAGCAGGCGGATGCTGGGGGCAGGACGAAGGTCCCCCTGGGGCTCCTGGGATTCGGGGGTCCAGGGTCACGGCTCTTCAGACCCCACAGCCTGATCACACACGATTTTCTCCTGGGCTCGTCCAAGGCTCTGTGTGACCAGGGTTCGGCCGCTGGACAGTCGTTGGTTTCTAGGGCTGGGGAAAGAGGCAGTGGTCTCACCAGGAGCGGGTAGCTTAGGGATTTCCGGCCGTTGGCCGAGAAGGCGTCTCAGTCAGCGCTGGCAGTGCAACCTACGCCACCCTCTACCCTTCCACCTGCCAGCACCGGGAGCACAGCGCACCTGAGGGCCTCTCCACCTGCTCCAGTCTCTCTGCTCACCCTTTCCAGTGCTAGCTTTCCCCACCCCCCACCGGCCTGCCACAGGGGTCGCCCTCGCTTCGCCACCCTCCCACCCTCAGTTCCTTCACCTACCCCCAATTCTCAGTCCCCAGCTCTTTCACCTCCCCCCGCCCCAAGTCCTAGACAATGCCCACACCTCCACCCTACTACCCCAAACCCCCACTCCTCGCCCGGTCCGCAAGCCTGTGCCGATTGGCTGAGGGCCCAATGTCCAGCCCCCAGGATGGTCCTTGGGGCTCGGAGCATTACGTCAGCCGGGCCTGGAGAGCTCTAGCGCGAAGGGGACTGGGGGGCTCGGGCTGGGGGCGCGGCCTACGCGAGCCGCCCCACCCTCCTTGCATAAAAGGCTGAGTCCTCTGGGCCGGCGCTCTCAGCCAGTAGGTTCCCGAGCGCGTTGCCGGCGACCCCACAGTGGGTGTTTAAGGGAGGACGGGACAGACTGACCAGACGCCGACAAGAGCCAGAAGCTAGCAAGCACCATGCGTGAGATCGTGCACATCCAGGCGGGCCAGTGCGGCAACCAGATCGGCGCCAAGGTGGGCGCGCCGGGAGGGGAGGGGTCCAGAGGTGTGGGGTGCCCCGGCCTGAAGGCCCTCGGAGTTCCTCGGCGAGAGCCTCGACCTGAGCAGGCCCCGGGCTCCCCAAGCACAGACCTTCCCGGCAGCTTTGTGCAGCCGTGTGGGGCGTGGGCTCAGAGGCGACTTGGTGGGGGTTGGGGGGCGGAACCTCGCTTTCATTTTTGCTGTAACTCATTTGGAATCCCGGCCACTCCTCGGCGCCCGCTTATCCCCTGCTCCTCCCTTGGCCAGGCAAGCTTGCCTGGAGAAGGCGCGGGTGTGTCCGCGAGGTTGTGCGCGCGGGTTTGCGGGAGGGGCCCGGACGCGGGCAGAAATGGTTTTATCCGCTAGACCCCCAGTCGAGCCGTGGGGGAGGGGAGAAGAGCGATTGTCTGGAGGTCTCTGGACGTGCTTTGAATCTCAAACCACCCTCCTTCCGTTCCCTCCTTTCCCTGCTCCCCAGCCCACCCCCTCCGCCCCGCCTGGAGTCCCTGCGCGCCCGCCTCCCGCCTCCCGCCTCCCGCCGCCGCCCGCAGCTGCGACACTGAGCGCGAAACTCCCCGGCAGCGCGAGCCCTCGGCTTGCGGCTCTAACCCTCCCCGCCCACCGCCACCCGAAGGGACCCCCGCCTCCTGCCGCTGGCAGCTGTTCGCCAGGGAGAAGCCCAATTTCAGCTTTCTGACCCTGCACGATACAAGCCTTACCGCTGAGCCGGGTCACGCTGCCTGGAAGTTGGGGTTTTTGGAACTGAGTCGGGGGCGTTTTATTGTGAGACTCACCCCCCTCTTTGAGGGCCGGGCATGGCTAAATGCAAACTTTTTCTGTGTCTTAGTTTTGGGAGGTCATCAGTGACGAGCACGGGATCGACCCCACTGGCAGTTACCACGGAGACAGTGATTTGCAGCTGGAGAGAATCAATGTGTACTACAATGAAGCCACTGGTAATTGCCTTGCCTGCACGCTCCCCCCCCCCCCATTTCAATTTTTTACTCTCCTGTCCCCAGAACTTACTCCAGGAGTGTGGCCCCAGGGGAGGGTGGACCAGCGGATTTAGGATTCCCACTGTTTCACTGGAGCATTTCAAGGAGCCTTCATTACCAAGGCCTTTGAGAATGTGATCCGTTCTGTGTCCTTCTTTGTTTGGGGACAACGGTAGTGCCTGCAAAAGGAGAAAAAAGGCTTTCTCTTTAGAGCTCTCTGCTTGCACATTTAAGTCTAGCTGTGTTCCCTCCAGGTAACAAGTACGTCCCCCGGGCCATCCTGGTGGACCTGGAGCCAGGCACCATGGACTCCGTCAGGTCTGGGCCATTCGGCCAGATCTTCAGGCCGGACAACTTCGTGTTTGGTGAGTGACTGACATTGCAGATGGCATGGGAGGCTCATTTGACACAGTACAGCTCAGGGTGGAGGCGTGTGACCGCCTAAGGGAGAGTACTGTATGAAGAACATCCCATTGTGGGCCCATTCAGTCTTAATATAATCTAAAACAAATTTACCTTTCAACCTTTAATAGCCAGGTATTTCTGGCCTTCCTTGTTTATAATTATATCTCTAACCAAATATTTTAATTCTGGCCATTTTGGTGGTAATGTGAGATAATCTTATCTGAACACTGACTCATTGATCTATATTAAGGGGTTTAAGGTAAAAAAGAATTTAATCCAGTCATCAGTGACTTATGAAGTCTCTCCCTCTGGCAGGCCAGAGTGGTGCGGGAAACAACTGGGCAAAGGGTCACTACACAGAGGGAGCCGAACTGGTGGACTCGGTCCTGGACGTGGTGAGGAAGGAGTCAGAGAGCTGTGACTGTCTGCAGGGCTTCCAGCTGACCCACTCGCTGGGGGGCGGCACGGGGTCCGGGATGGGCACGCTGCTCATCAGCAAGATCCGCGAGGAGTACCCCGACCGCATCATGAACACCTTCAGCGTCATGCCCTCGCCCAAGGTGTCCGACACGGTGGTCGAGCCCTACAACGCCACCCTGTCCGTGCACCAGCTGGTGGAGAACACGGATGAGACCTACTGCATCGACAACGAGGCCCTGTACGACATCTGCTTCCGCACCCTGAAACTGACCACCCCCACCTACGGCGACCTCAACCACCTGGTGTCGGCCACCATGAGCGGCGTCACCACCTGCCTGCGCTTCCCCGGCCAGCTGAACGCCGACCTGCGCAAGCTGGCCGTGAACATGGTGCCCTTCCCGCGCCTGCACTTCTTCATG
>PISX010019685.1:0-37538 GCA_004024625.1 Mellivora capensis
CTGGTGGTGGGTATTGTGGAGGGCATGCATTGCATGGAGCACTGGGTGTGGTGTAAAACTATGTATGAATTCTGTTACGCTGAAAAGAAAAAAGAATTCAAGCCATTTGTTTTGTAGAATGTTCTGCACTTCGGTTTAGCTGATAGTTTTTCCTTATATACTCAGGGCATGTATTTTTGTCAGGAGTATCACACATGTGAGGGTTTATTCTTCTGCTCGGGCGGTACACAGTTCTGATTTGGTTTGTTACTGATTTCATCACTTGATTAAACTGGTATTCGTCAGGTTTCCCCTGTATTTTTTTTCTTTTTTTCCCTTTGTAATTTATAGCTACTTTAACTGGGAGGGGCTTTGAGAACATATGAGTACTCCATTCCTGATAAAGTTTTCACAAACTTGTTTTAGTATCCACTGATGCTTCCTAGCCGAGTTAATTATGACGCTTGTCCATGATGATTTTTAAATCTCCCATTCCTTCGGCATTTATTGATTGGCATTGTTTTGTAAAAAAAAAAAAAAAAAAAAAAGTTTTATATTTTCACCTTAATTAAATTAATTAAAGTAGGGAGTCATGGATTTATATTTTATTTAATGAAGTGTATGACCTTTGAGTGCCATTGTTTATTTTGGTATTCAAGTGTTCTTAGAGCTGACCAGTCAGAGCCCCCTCATACAGTTTCTACATCCCTTTGGCATGACCCTGTCTTCTTTTGAGCACTGTCTTACTTTCACCTGAAGTAAAGGCTCATTTGTGCTATCTCAGTCTCAAACCTGGAATTCACCATTTGAAAAACATTCACTTGTTTTGGGGTTTTGTTTTTTTTTTTTTTTTTAGAAAAAAAATATTTAAAAATCAAGATTAGATGTCAAGTGAGCTTGTGACTGTTGGGATATTGCTACTACTCAGCCCCTCTAAAAGGACACCTCAAGGAACTAATTTATATATTTTTATAAGTTCCATATGTGCATTTGTAAATATGTGTACAAATGTGTATATTCAAATATATGTTATGGACAAGAGACTATAATACACACACACATACACATTGAATTATGTCTCCCTATCTCTATCATCTACCCAACACTGTGAATTCACATCAGTACTAATTCTGTGCCAATACTAATACTAATTCAACATCCCAGGATTCATGCTAGTTTTTTGTTTTATTTTGTTTTTCCTTTTCATTTTTGGAACTCTTTTCTGACAGTGGGAACCCTGGCTTCTGTTATCTCCAATATACTAACTTCTTGGGCCAGTGACCCCTGCAGTTGTTACCAACTTCTTATTCCTGTTTCCGCTACCCATCCACGAACACCCTTTTTCCTGAGATCACGCTCTAACACCAATTCTAGGCCTTCACACAAGCATCTCTTCACACTCCCCCGGCCCTGACGCTTCCTAGAGTCTGAAGATGCCCTAATCTTATAGCCCTAAATGCCATGGACTTTTCAGCAATAATATAGGATAATTAGATAATATTTGCCAGTCTTTTCATAATGCTGATAAGAAACTTTTCAGAGAACAACTGTAATTCCATCTCAACAGGCCCTTCACTGTATTACAGTGTCTAAACCGCTTTCTTATTCCTAACTGAAAGCTACATTCGAGAACGTGTAGCTCTTAGAAGTAAAGGACAAAGTTTTTGTTTGTTTGACAGATTATTTTTATCTTTGGTCTTAGAAGAATTAACTGCACTGTGTTCTTGTTGAGGCTACCTAGGAAGTCCACTATAATTTATAAAGCAAAGCTCTCAGGGCAAACCAGAACCAAACCAACATTCGCACCAATCTCACTGTTGGTTACCTCAAACAAACAAAAAGGAATATTATGAATAAACTTATTTAGTCCAGTAAACTGATTTGCTCATAAAATCTACTTTAATAAACTAAAGTTTATAAGGCTTACATTTTAAATAAATTTAAACATTTTCTAGGTGGATAAAAATGAAACCCTTTTATGTTGATGTAAAATATTTATGTGATTTTAAACACATACTCTGATGGATGAGTGTTTCAAATGCACTGTCACTCCACTTCTGAAATTATCTAAGGCACAAGATTAATAGTAATTTAGTCTCAAAGCACAGATCCTATTTTGATAAAGATTTCATTTAGAAAAACACCCCATATTCATTTAAGTCATTTGGGAAAAAATTGGTTATTGAATTGGAAAATCCAGTTTTTATTAAAAATGAAGGCATTATAAAATAGTAAATATGTGTATTCATGTTGAGTTGTATATTTCTATCCAATTAGACTTCTGGAAAGCTACATTTTTAGATGAGTTTCTTAGAATGTATCATTTGCATAAAATTTATTTAAAATATTGGTTAATTTTGAAAACAAATGATCAGTTACTCTTGTGAAAGAACTCATGGAAGTACTCTTTTTGTAAATGTGGTGCTGGTGAAACTTTTCTTTCATTTTAGCAGATCTCATCTTTTTTGAGTTGATAAGGATTGCACAGTCCCCTTGTGTTTCCTTTTGCAAGGACTTCTCTTGCTAAATCACATCAATGATATCAACCTCAATGGTAAATGTGTTTGCAACTGTTTCTTCCCACACGGTTTTGGTTTTTGTGAAAGACCTATATATATTTAATATAGTCTTTTATTTTAAGTTTTCAGATATTAAATATTTGAAATTATATATTTATTAATCAGTAATTTACATATAAAACTGATTTTCAAATGTGAAACATGCCTAGCTTCGACAAACTGTGTAGGCACTCAAGATGGCAGCATTTTTTGGATGTATATTTAGAGGCATTGTTGTCCTTTTGGTTATGTAGTATGTTCACATCTGTGACAAATACACCAGTAGCAGTAGCTTAAACAATTTAGAATTTATTTCTCACTCATGTGAGAGTGTAGGCGTATGGAGTCCAGATCTGGTCCCGTGATGGCATAATGGCTCCGATGCGTTCTGTCTCATTGCTCTCCCTGTCCCTTGCGTTTTGTGAGCGGTGTGCAGTAAACTGGTTCCCTGGGGAAGAAGTCCCTGATTTGTGGTACTTGCTGGTTATTGTGGTATTCACTGGTTATATTTGCTGATTTTAAGCTATCAGTGGCTTAACCACTTGCAAAATTCCTGAAAATTGAACAGTCAGCTCCAACACATGGGCCCAGCAGCACTAGGCATTGCTTTCACTGCTATGGTCATGACGCCTTACCAGCAGGACCATATTCCAGTCAGAGGAAAAGGTCCCTTCTCTTAGGAGTGTGACTTGATGGTGCCCACACCATTTCCTTTTCCGTCCTGCTAGCCAGAAGTTAATCATATGGCCATACCTCCAAGACAGGCTAAGGAATGTCTTCATTCTGTTTAGCTGATTATGTGTTGGTTCTTATAGAACAAAGGAAGAAAGGCATTGGTGACTAATAGTAGATTGTGCCACAGACGTGCATGAAAAAAAGCCAATGACATGAGTCATGACTATGAGAATGACAGTAATGACTATAATGAAGAAAGATTACATGAGTAAGTTAATAAATGGCAGCTGTTAATTTGAAGATATTCCACTTCAATTAACAATTGAATGAGTAATAACCAAAAGTGTCTCATTAATAACAGGCAAAGAACAATGCAGTGCTACATTAAATCAGGGACAAGAATCGTTGAGATGTTTTCAGAAGTTAAATATTATTTTGCATAATTATCATTACACATTTTTCACAAGGTGCCCTCATGGAGTTTTTAAAAAGTTACTCAAAATTATATATTAGCAGACTGGATTAAGAAAAAAGTTCAACTCTGAGAAGTCTTTCCCACTCTCCAGCTGTTTATTGCTGAAAATATAACAACAGCATTTGAAAATTTTATATTCCTTAGAGTTCAGATTAAAGAATGAGTAATCTGAGAGGTGGTCTGTAAATCATAGTAGAACAACTGGGCTGGGTTTGTTTATAAAGAAAAATAAATAATGGTGTCCATGACCACCAGTGTATTTCACACAATTTTCTAGAGTTCATATTAAAAGCATATTTAAATTAGGCTCTTCGAACCTACAAATCAAAATACACTATGTTAATCAGTGATACTCTGTGCAGCAAATTACACCACCTACTTTCTGTATAACACCACCAAAGTTGTCTTTGTGCTTTTTTCAGGTGGTAAAATGTAAGGAGGGGTAGTTGCATCTTCTTCCCTTTGAAAATCGTCACATGATCCTCAATCATATCAGGTATTAATTTATACCTTCCAATTTTCCCCCAGGTTTATTGAGGTATAATTGACAAAAATTGTGTATATTTAAGATGTACAATGTGATGGCTTGATATATACATATACATCGTGAAATGATTACTACAATCAAGTTAATTGACATATCCACCACCTCCCATGGTTCTTATTATTTTATTTTGGCATGGTGAGAGCACTTAAGGTCTGTTCTCTTAGCAAATGTCAATATAATACAATAAAATTAATTGTGGCCACCATGCTGTAAGTTAGATTTTCCAGAATGTATTCATCTTGTAAATCTATTTTAATTCTTTATTAGTTTTTAAAATCCCATAAAAGGATTCTTTTTAATATCATATTTTTCTTTCTTATTGTTGGATAAATCAAAAATCAGAAGTAATTTTTTTCAGAAGTAATTTTTAACATAAAGGATTAATTCTAGGTAATTTTATGTAGATAAGCCTGTTTTCTATGTGTGAATTTTCTTCATTCTTAGTTGTTCTATAATCCTTAATCTATTATTTTTCCACCTGAGTCATCGAAGTCTTGGGTACAATTTTCCCTTCTAAAAATCATTATCATTTATCTTGCTGGAGGGACCTATTCTTTGCTTCCAAGGTCCTAAATATGTTCATATTCATTCATTCAACATATGTTCATTAAATATCTCTTTTGTGGGTATACAAAGTCTCATAGTGAAGCAATGTTTACATTCTGAAAGCCACCAAGGATACAATGTCCTGTCCTCAAAGAATTGGAATCCAGTAGATGAATACACACATGCTTAGGAGAGAACATAAGCAAATGTAGAAACTAAAGAATGCAGGTGCTTAGAGAAGGAGCGGTCATTGAAGCATGTTCATGGTGTCTGTTATGGGCACCATGGAGAGAAAATTGCAGTAGAAGTTGCTTAATACTCAACATCTATTTCACTCTCACTCTTTCACTAATGTGCTTCCTGTAACAAAGAAGCTGGAAATGTAAAAACTCCATTTCTCATAAGCCTTTGTAAGTAGGGTCCTATACAACTTACCTTTGACCAATGATATCCTTGCAGGCAAGATTTGGAAGACAACTAAAATGAAGGCCTGATTATGCTGTTTCTGCTGCCACGTTCAGTCATGAAACAATTTTCCTTCTTCCTTGGTAGGGTTGTCAGAGATCCTAGGATCCTGTCACTAGCCCCAGGAGTGGGTTGTTTGAGAAACAGAGAATATGGAATCAAATTTGTTATTCTAGCTGTCTCAGTGTGGTGCTGAGCCCGCCAAAGTGGTGGTGACATCTTGGTAGTAGCTATCCCCTGATTTTGGCAGTTCCTTATGGCAGTGTCTGGAACCAGTGGCCTTCACATCAAAAAGACATTTGATGGTCTGTTTCAATTGTGCTGGCTTGAGTATCAACCTAGAGCCTATTCCTTCAGGAGTAAGCCAGTTAGTACATTGTAATAAACCCCTTTTTTCCCTTTTTATAAAATTGACATATAACGTATTATTTGTTTCAGGTGTACGGGTCTATGAATCATCAGTCTTACACAATTCACAGCACTTACCCTACATATATAGCATGTAGCACATACCCTCCCCAACGTTTCTATACAGACATGTCTCTGTAACTGACCACTGATCAAAATGTTAATACCGTAAAATTTTCTCCTTTTTAATGGGAAAATATGATTGAGTAGAACACTCCAGACAGAATGAGTAACTCAAGCAGAAGCAAAAAGTGCAATATTTGTATAGGATCCCTTTTAGAACCAAGCAGCTAGAGCTAAAATGTTAGGGCACTATGGAGTTTTGGATGGAAGTGCAGTTTGGAGAGTACATATCAGGAGGCTGAGGAGACCCTCTTCTACAGGCCAGGCAGTGGGGAGTCGGGTAGTTTGGGAATATCAGTCTGGAAATGGGATATGGAATAGATGTGAGAAAATGGAGACTGAAAAGGACCTGATTCGTTAGACGAGTGAGGCAAATCGGGGCACCCCTCAGGTGGCTCAGCTGGTTAGGGGTCTACCTTTGGCTCAGGTCATGATTCCGGGGTCCTGAAATTGAGTCCTGCATCTCCCTGCTCAGCAGGGAGACTTCTCCCTTTCCCTCTGACCCTCCCTCCTGCTTATGCTCTCATTCACTCTTTAAAAAAAAAAAAAAAAAAGAGTAAGGCCAATAGGATAAAAAGGACAGAATAATGAGAAAAATCTAATGGGACAATTCTGGGTAAGTTCTTGTGTTCATTTTAATTGTGATGTTCCAGATAAATGTGCTCTGAGCCTCCACTTTGTTATCTGAATAATAATAATAATAATAATAATATCTATTATTATTATATAGTTATTATTATTATTATTATGCAGGCTTAAGAAATGCTAGATGCACAAGGCAGGAGAAGGACTATGGTGAGGTAAAATGCCATCAAGTGAAATGAACCTGTGAATGTCAGAAATGTTTTCCATAAGCAGGAGCTCTAATTGGACAACATTGTTTGTTTCAAGTTGAATTTATATAGGAAATTAACTAGTTGTGGATGCATTCTTCTTATATCATGAAAATTTTTTATAGTCAGTTACCCCCAAGTTAAGGACTTGTCTATTTACTTATGACTATTCTTAAAGACCACTGGACTTAGAAAATATCAGTCCAGGTCCTGCTTTACTTTTTTTGTGTGTAATTTTAGACTAACCCCTTGAATTCTCTGAATTTCTCCATCTGCAAGATGGGGGTTATAATACCTGCCTTAATGGTTTGAAGTGCTTATTTTAAGAATTATTTCATTTTGAAGAAACATCTTATTCAGTATTCACTTCCAGACTGAATTGAGCTCTTATCACATTTTAAAATACATGGAAAATAACTTATATTGCAATAAGTTAGTCTTACCATAATTTTCTAAAAATCCTTAATTGCAGTAGAGTAAGACGATGGGAGTGAAATATTTATTCTAGAAAATACTATTGCAGGGGACAGTACTCTAACAATAATAATATATCAGGTATTAATTCATTTAATCCTCAAGAAACCTATGAGGAAGATATTAAGTGATAAAATAGGAATACTTGTTGAATGTTTAAAACAAATGCTGCCAATAGTCTTTCTGTTCAAATTCAGTCTATACTTAGTGCCTGAATGCTAATTATTCTATGTGTGTTTACTACTTTTCTTTTTACCTTTAATTCTTAATGAAAATTCTATTAAAGTTACACCACTTAATTTCTGTGTGACTAAAAAAAGAGCCTACATTTTGGTGTGGTCGCTGAAAACTCTTATTTGTGTAACGCAAAAAATTTCCAGTTTAAACTTTCTCTGATTGTGCTGTCCCAGTTTCGTTCTTATCCTTATTTTCCTGATAGAACTTCTACCTTCTTGCTCTCTATGTAACATTTCTTTTAAGTATGTTTTTGATAGAGTCTGTAAGATGATTTTTTTCTAATTCGATCAGACAAAATTTTGTCTTAATGGATGATATAATCAAGCTATATTTGATATAATCAAGCTATACTAATTTTTATTTTCCAACTTGTCTGTGTTTTCTGTTAGCCAGGAATTTTTTTGTCTTTTATTCTTTCCCTTTTGTACATCCTGTTTGCTCCCATTTATTTTTGTATTTGATTTTCATACGTTTTAACCATTATGTTCTAAGAACTGGTTTTATTTGAATGTAACTTATGTGGCTTGTAGTGGATTTGGAGGATTCATCCGTTTTTAAATTTTTGTGACCACATTCTATTCAAATATTGCCTCTATCTCATTATTCTTCTCCTCTCTTTTATGGACTCCAAATACCCATTACTGACCCTTTCATTGTGACTATATCATTACACATTCCTCTTATTTTCCATTCTTTTATCTCATTGTACTTCAGACTGGATATTTTTTTCTGAATCACCTTCTAATTCACTGCTTCTCCCTTTAGAACTGTGTCATCTTTTAGAAAACCCAAGTATTTTGATTATTTTCACTTTTCAATTCTAAAATTATTTGATTAGTTTATATAGTTTTAGTTCTTGGCTAAAATCCATTGTATTGTCATTTAATATCTGTGCATATTAATTTCTGTTGTTTTAAAATTGTTTTCTCCAAATTCTAATCTCTGGATCTCTGGTGGGTCTGTTTCTATTAGTTGAATTTTCTCTTCATTTCATTTTCAGTTAGTTCTTGCTCTTTTTTTCCCATGCTTCCTCCTTTCTATTGAGTGTCATACTCTATATATGAAAAATGTTAGATGTAACATTATGCTTTTGGATTACATTATCTCTTTCTCTAGAGAGGATTTTTCTTTTCCTTCTGGTCGGTAAATTGTAGCTGATGCAGCTAATCCAATTAGACTTTTAGCTGATTCAGAGTTGGTCTTGAATCTCTGTAAGGACTGGTTCATTTCTCATATTTACTCCTAGAGATATCCCTTTGGGAATACAAACTAAATACTCTGTGTCTGTAATGAGATCCCTCTGTCTTGGTTGACCCTGGGATCTAATTTTTGTCTTTAGTATATGAAATTGCCAAAAAAAAAAAAAAAAGTTCTCTGCTTCATAGCCTCTGAGCTGTACTTTCTGTTTTTCCTCTTCCTTCTCAGACTCTGTAACAGAACTAACAAATGACTCCGTGGGATATTTCATCCTCCTCATCCTGATGTCAGATCTTCTGTTGCCCATAAATTCTCTCAGCTACTACGTGCTTTTTGGGTGGAGGGAGAAGCAGGATATTACAGGCATGGTTTCCTTGCTACCCTGAAAGGTAAAACCCTTTTACTTTTATACTTATCTAAGCTTTTTAATTCTACTACTTAGGAATTTTGGTGTAAGTGGTGGTTTGCTATGAAATGCGATCTCTTGAGCAATTTGGGATGCTAGGTCACAATTCTTTCTGCTTTGGGTTTTTTTTTTTTAAGATTTTATTTAAATATTTGACAGACAGAGATCACAAGTAGGCAGAGAGGCAGGCAGAGAGAGAGAGGGGGAGGCAGGCTCCCCACCAAGCAGGGAGCCTGACGCGGGGCTTGATCCCAGGACCCTGAGATCACGACCCGAGCCGAAGGCAGAGGCCCAACCCGTTGTCTGCTCTGGATTCTTATGACCATATGGGGAAGAGATCTATGCATAAGCATTTCTATTGTTTCAATTGACTATCAGAGCCTACAGTTCAGGTCATTAGGTTCATCCTCAGAGCCTCATCAATATTTAAAGTCCAGTTGTGTCCTTTCTGACTTCTCTCTCCTTGCTCACTTGTCCAAACCTTACCATTTTGGGACAAGGAAACACCTCTTATCTCCTCACTCTTCCTATTGTATACATTGTGGCTTACATCTATGTTCTGTGTTTATACAGTCATTCTTGTTATTTAAAGTCAGGGTTTTGAAATTATTAACAATATGCAAACAACACCTTTCTCTTTCAAACATCTGTTCTTTCTTTCTTTTTTTTTCATAGATTATTTATTTATTTGTCAGAGAGAGAGAGAGAGAGAGCACAAGTAGGCAGAGTGGCAGGCAGAGGCAGAGAGAAGCAGGCTCCCTGCTGAGCAAGGAGCCAGATGCGGGACTCGATCCCAGGACCCTGAGATCATGACCTGAGCCGAAGGCAGCAGTTTAACCAACTGAGCCACCCAGACGCCCCAAACATCTGTTCTAGAACTTACAAAATTACAGTATGCTATAATTTTATAAAAGTCAACTTTGGGGGAACAGTGGTCCACTGCTTGTGAGACACTGTCCTTCCCCAATCCATGTATTATTTTTCCCTTGAAAGAACAATATTAAACTTGTTACTAAATTGTTTTTGTTTTGTCTTTTGGCAGTCTTGGCGATGAGATGGGACCTGAAGTCAGCTGCTGAAGATTCTGAAGATGGTTCCTACGAGCACGTGAAGATACCCACAGAGCCTCTATGTTTACGACCTCTTCAACATTCTCCAGGATCTCTGGTAAGCTGTTCACAGATGAAACTCTGCTTATTTTGCATTTTGAGCTCTTCAAGTTTGTTTTTTCTAATATGTCTGGATGGGAAATTGTAGTGTGAGACTCCAGAATTTTCACAGGATGAAACTGGGGTGTGAGAAAACCAGATTTTCATGGTGAGATTTAGTGGGCCACAACATTTGGGTTTGTAGCCAGCCTCATCTATAAGGTAAATGCCTTTGGGAGGTCCTGCCAGTTCTGAGGAACTGCACACAGATGGCCAGAAACAGTAAGTCTGGTTGAATCTAGCAGGATTATTTTAAGGGAAAGTAACGCCTATGCTTCAGTCAAAAGAAATCAAGATGGCAGCTGTTAGGGGACTCACAAAGCCTTGAGGTAAGTCCACAGCATAAATGAGACTAGGGGACTTAGGGAAATAAATTAAGAAATTCAGACTTTTTTGACCAATGTCTCATCAAAATCTAAGTAGGCACAAGTCAGACTATGAAAAGCCATTAAGGTGTCTGTCACCATAAAGAAATCTCTTAAAAGAAATAACAGATCTACTGCTAGTGGGAATCTTAGAAGCTAAAGCTGAAAAACTGGTGGGCACTGGTTTAGCACTGACATACTGACAGAGGGCTGGCCGCCTAACTCTGTGACTGCCATGGTAGGATACATTGATTATGGGTATAGGTTAGATTGACACTAAGTCCCCACCCCAAACTCAAAAAACTTTTAGTGCAAGAAGGTACGCTGTAAAGTACCACAAATGTCCAGCTCAGAAGCACATCTCCCTTAGGTGTTCATTTGGCTCTGAGACACAAGGCTTACCTGAAGAAAGAGGATCCTCAAATTTCAAAGAATTGAATGGAACATTCAATTCAATGTTCCACCTTCCAGCACACCTGCTTATTTTATGCCTAAGAACTATAATCCTGGAAGCTATAGATATCTACAAAAGTAGAAAAATCTTGCTAAGACAACCTAGAATTATAATGGTAATTATAGGGAATATTCTAATTAGATAAGGTCACTCATTTAGGAAGAGCTCTTTAAGATAAGGGTTCCCAAATCAAACAAACAGAATGGGATACTTATTTTAATAGGCAGGCAGGGACTGCAAAAAACTTCCAGATTCCAAAATAGCTTCATTGTAAGGCTAATTGTGAAGGGTTAATGAGAAGGACACAACAGGTACATAAAGGGAAAAATTGTGAGACTGACGTGTCTCCTATTACACCCATCTATCCTTCTTTGCCTCAGTCCTTACAGTCTACTAATCTGAATTGTCTTTCCACTTCCAAAAGGCTACAGACTATAAACAAAAGTCTGCCAAGTTAGTGGCTTTACAGTTACGCCCCTATCTGTCCTCAAAGGAGGGCTCCCCTGTGAGTCCCTTGCAGGGCTGATGCCACTCTGAGGGAAACTGACAGTTATTTCTTTAAATACCCAAGGATAAATTGAAATTAATAGAAGAACTTGCCAAATTTTGGTAGGTATACTTTGTATGTTAAATTCCACTTGCTCCAGAGTCTGAAGATGGGATCCTGGGAAAGCTGGATCCAGCAAAGAGTGAGAATTCTTACCAGAATCAGCTCTCCCAGATCTCTGTCTGTAGTGTCCAATTCAGAGAAGAAGGTGAAACTTCACATTGTCTCTTCCTTTCCAAATCTATACCCATTGGTTGCCAGTCCTTTCTCTCCCAGAGACAGCTATTGCCTTCTCGATTGCCTCATTTTGTGTCCTGAGAACTTGGCTTGGCAGCCATCAGGTTGGGGGCCCCAGAAGATCATCAGGCAGGAATGTCTGTTGCATCCCATTGGCTGCTAGATGTGGCTGGGCAGAAGTATGGCTGGCACTGCAGTTGCAGTGGGGTTCTGTCAACTATTGCTAGGTCTTAGAGGAATTATCTCAGTCTCTCTTTCTCTCTCTCTCTCTCTCTCTCTTTTTTTCTTCCCTCCCCCCACCCCCAGTCTTTCTTTTAACTCTTTAGGAACAGTTTTGGATGCTGGAAAGATAGTATCTTTTGGACCCCTTTGAGCCTCTCCCAAGGCAACCTTGAGATTGTTTGGTACTGCCAGAAATATTTGGTATTTGTCCCTGCTAAAACCTGACAGGATATTGAAATATTTTTCTAAAGTAGTTCTATGGCCAAAAGTTGACCAAATTGGAAGTTGGTATTCAGAGCCTGAAAGGAACTCTTAAAATACCTTCTCCCTTAGGTTAAATAAATTCAGGTGTGGGAGGGGTCAGTGAACATTCCAAAGACAAAGGTCTAAATGGAAGAAAATGTAGTTGGATGGATGGATTTGCCCCTTGGTGTCATTCAGGTCATGATCCAGGTCTTTGAGGACTTAAAAACAACTGTCCTTGTCTTATAAATTGAGTCTTTACAAGAACAGAAATGCAGCTCTGGAAGCAACTCAAAACCCACTATCTTTTTTACCAATCCTAAAACCTCCTGTATTTATCTTAAAAGACTTGTAGTTATTGTAAAAATTCTGGCCTTGCGAAAAGAGAAAGTTCTTCTTGGAGGAACTTATATACTTTTCCTGTGCCTTTGAGATGTAAATGTTCTACCTGGTCTTCTCTAGGAACTTTTATCTGGGCCATCTCTTTGAAATGCAGACTTCAGGGACATAATTTTTACTGGAAGGGGAAAAAAGGGTGAAAGAATATTTGGAAACTAGGTGTAAATTTTAAGTCTTATCCACAAGTATTACCTCAAGAATCTGAATAGGTAACTGTAACTTAATCCATCTGCTAGAAACACAACTTAAATCCAGTAGTTATTCTTTTATAACCTAGTGAGTTTTGCATCATCATGCATATCTCATGGCTGAAATTTTTTTTAAAGATTATATTTATTTATTTGACAGACAGAGATCACAAGTAAGCAGAGAGGCAGGCAGAGAGAGAGGGGGAAGCAGGCCCCCCACCGAGCAGAGAGCCCGCCCGATATGGGGCTCGATCCCAGTTCCCTGGGATCATGACCTGAGCCGAAGGCAGAGGCTTTAACCCACTGAGCCACCCAGGTGCCCCTCATGGCTAAAATTTTAAAAGAAGGTAAAGATCTCTTTACCTTACCTCAATCTCTGTGTTGATGAATATTTATGTGTGCATGTTGTAAATGTGTGATTTTTTTCTACCAACAGATGGTATTGCCAAAATCAATTTGTAAAGACCTCTATTTAATTGGCTTAAAGAAATTGAAGAATTTATATAAATCAGTTATATATTCAGAAATATAGAAATTGACCTAAATGCTTTTCAGGTTCACATCATCTAGGATAATAATCAATAACTAGCTTAAGGTTGTTGGTTTTGCTAAAATAGGCATTTATTCAGTTATCAGCAATACATATAATACTTTTGTTCTATGTTTACTAAAAGTCAGATAAGCTCATGTTATCTCTCATAGAATTTGTCAGCAAGAGAGATAACTCATAGTAACTGGAAACTTTTATGAGTAATCTAGACGTAACTGTTAAGAATAAGAAAATTAAACAGACATTGATAAAAACCTTACAAACGAATTTTTCCAACAATAAAAAGTCAATTTAAATGTAAATGTTTTAAATCTTTATTTTTCCTACTCCCATATGAAGGCAGTACACATAAAATCCTTTATTGAAGTTTGGATGATTGGAGGGGCCAGATTTGAAGAAATCTTCAGGAAAGTAGAGTGCTAAGTGTGTGGTATTCCAAAATAAATAGTATAGCTATAGTCACAATGATTATGTCAGGGATTCCTTCGGTCCTTGCAGGGTTTCTTAAGTGCCTGAAGTGTTTTGTGACTCTATATGATTTCCTTAACAGCCCTGTGAAGTTAAGATAATTACAGGTGAGAATAAGTCTTTGGGAAGGACAAGTAATTTGCTTAACTCACCAGTTAGTGGTAGTTCTGAGACCTGAGTTCAGGTTTGTCTGATTCCAAAGTTCAATGTTACGCCTTTTTGGTTAATAAGACTCTATTTTATTCCTATCAAAATTACAGTGGTAGTATGGAGCATTACCTGGGAACGACAATTCAATTTATAAAATTATGATGTTCAAATGAAATTTTATCTTGCATTTGATAAAATGATTTGTGGGCTGTTGCAGTGCTTTATTTCTCTCTCTCTCTGGGTGTGTGTGTGTGTATTTCATGTTCTGGACTGGAAATTTTTGAAGGCAGGCTTTTCTTTTTTTCCTTAAGTATTTGTTACTATATTTATCATGGTAAAAGCTAAGCAAATTCTTGTTCCTATTCAGTTATTATTCAGACAAAAGAGAAAAGTTTACAAAATACTGTTTCTCATAATTTTACCTGGAACCAACTCTGGAAGTTACCATGGCCTGTAAGTTGAAATAAGGGTGTTACATGTTTTTTTCTTTTCGTATCTGTAGACCAGGGCAGTGAGATTTACCTCTGAACAGTGATCAAGGAGATTTCCACCTACCGTTTTTTCAGAAGGCAAATTTATTTTGTGGTAAACTGGTATAGCATAGGAACACAGTATCAAAATATAACTTCAGGAACTACATATGAATAAATGCCAGAGTGGTGGGGGAAAGAATGCTGGAATCAGACCTAGGAACAGCAACAATAATAGTAATAACAACAATGATTAATGGAGCAATGACAGTTTATGAACACTCTACTAACATTGCCTCACACAGTCCTTACAACTCATTATACCATTGATGCAGAGGACGGAATGGTTTTGGGGAGGGCGTAGGTCCACTGTCCAGCATCACAGGTAGTGATAGGGTTATGTCATAGGTCTGTCTTACTTCAATGACCTATTTACTACTAGGTTTATATTGCCTCTCAAATGCCATCTGGTCTAATGCTATTTTTGTATTTTTTAAAAACAGTTTTCTTGTTTTTAAAATGTAAATAACGTCCTCACAAAGGGTTGTATGCAAACTGACAGGCTCAAAATAGTCATAAACTATGTCACTCCTTTCTAGTCATACCCTAGACTTCCCATTGTCAGTTATTGCTAAAACTATGGTCAGTTGTTTTTTTTTTAAGATTTTATTTATTTATTTGACAGACAGAGATCACAGGTAGGCAGAGAGGCAGGCAGAGAGAGAGAGAGAGAGAGGGAAGCAGGCTCCCCGCTGAGCAGAGAGCCCGAAGCGGGGCTCGATCCCAGGACCCTGGGATCATGACCTGAGCCGAAGGCAGAGGCTTAACCCACTGAGCCACCCAGGCACCCCAAAACTATTGTCAGTTTTAACAGTCAAATATACTTAATAATAATGTACGTTTTATCCCAGCATAAAATCTCTATACCTTAATTTATCAGTGGACAGAAAAGGAGTGAATATTCAGTACTTGATATTACCTAATTTCATCCAGGTCTCTCTTTGCTCCTACATCCTCTGGGTAATAATTTGAACTTCCCCTTGAACTTTGATTTTGTTTTGTGATTATTTTTAGGTTTCTGACTTAACAGGAAAAAAATAGCACCATTTTCTCTTCTCCATAACCCTCATTTTGTTCATATTTCCTCTCCATCAACCCATCTCCCTAGGTAACAAAGCAAACAAAGGAAAACCTTTTATTTTCAAAAAAATTAAAAATGTAGACAAATGTTGAAGAAAAAAATATTGTCTTTTCAGATGCTTATGTAACTAGGAAAAAAAAAGCAAAAACCTTTCTCACTTCCATTCTTACATTTATACACCAGCTGGTGCCTCTCCAGGAGCTCCGAGTATGCTACTGACCTAGACAGCAACTGACCTTTGATCTTGAGCATCTCTATATTACGTATCTCCTTGAGCATCTCTATATTACGTATCTCTTTGATTTCCTTGTTTTTTCTTTATGTGAAACCATATACACTGTCAGAATAAAATCATTTCACATGTTCAAAGTAAACAAAACTGCTCATCTTGGTCAAATATCCCTCAGAAATTTCTTCCAGGGAAACTCCAAACCAGATAAAAATTTTATGTGATTTTTCAAATCATGATCTCAGTATGTTTGCAAATGATTTATTTTTCATAGTTGCTAAAATTTTGCTTGAAAAATATCTAGTATTGGGGCGCCTGGGTGGCTCAGTGGGTTTAAGCCTCTGCCTTTGGCTCAGGTCGTGATCTCAGGGTCCTGGGATCGAGCCCCGTGTGGGGCTCTCTGCTCAGCGGGGAGCCTGCTTCCCCCTCTCTCTCTGCCTGCTTGTGATCTCTCTCTGTGTCAAATAAATAAACAAATCTTAAAAAAAAAGAAAGAAAAATATCTAGTGTAACTCAAGAAATCCTTGTTATATTTTAAAAAAGAGAGAGAAAGAAAAGATACCAGTAAAATGTGTTAAATAAAGGACTAGTTCTGGACTAAATCAATAGTCAAAAGTTCTCATTAGATTTAGTTTGTAAAGCATGGTTGTTGGGGTTGGGTATGTGGCCAGGGCATCTGGAGTCATCAGAAAAAGCTTCTGTAACCTCTGCTCAAGTTACAGCAATATTTTCTTCATGAAAGCTGTGTCTTTGACCCTTGTACACTATTAGAAAACTTCAGCTATTTCAAACCAAACTTGGCAAAAAGAAGTCAGGAAAACACCAAGGTAATTGTTGCTTTTTTATAGTAGGATAGTGGCCCACATAAAAATTTTCTTCAGTATAAAAATTAAAAAAACTGAAGCTACATATCTATCAGACTCATGTCAGGAACTTGAAAAATCAGCTGTGATTAATCCACAATTTCATGACACAACGTATTTTCAGCCCCAGAAAGCATAAGTGTACCTTACTTGTTACTCCAGCTAGTAAAGGAAAGCTTTCCCCAAGAACCCCCAAAATTAAATTATGAAAGTTAAATTATGAATATCCTGTCTATGGTCAGATCACATCTCACTCACATCTGAGACTGGCAGGTAACCCTCTGATTATACTTGTATATCCCACTTGCAACACAAGCTTCTGGGTTGCCCTGACGACCACAGGCCACATTCGTAAGCCTGAGTGGACTAACAACTGAGATGACTGCTATTTAAAGTGAGCACCTACAGTGTTGCCAAGCTGTGTGCTAGGTGGTTTATAAACATTTCTAGTTTGTCTTCAACATTTAATATTGTTTTTCTAGTATGTAGGCAAGAAAATTAAAATTTGAGAAGGTTCAGTAGTTTGCCAAAAATACATAGCTATGGAATGGAAATCCTTGGATTGAAATACAAATCTCATCTCCTAATCTAGGGTATTTCTACTACAGTTTGTTATGTACAGAAGTGATTGACAGAATTAAGGAATCCCTAGGGGGTGGGACAGGCGGAAATGGTCTTATTTCATGCTCCAGATACAGCATTCGTTTTTGGTGAATTAATACAGGACAGTCATTTCTTTTTCTTTCTTTCTTTTATTTCCTTCCTTCCTTCCTTCTTTCAGAGAAAGAGATGGGGGGAGGGGCTAAGGAAGAGGGAGGGAGGGAGAGAGAGGGAGAGAGAGAATCTTAAGCAGGCTTCATGCTCGACATAGAGCCCAGGGCAGGACCTGATCTCACGACCTGAGCCGAAGTCAAGAGTCAGACACTTAACCAACTGAGCCACCCAGGTGCCCCAGGACAGGTCATTTCTTTATAATCATAAACTCAAAATATTACTACCCAGTTTCTGGTTTATGTGTCTGAAAGGTCAACATGTTTAAGGAAAAAATAGTTTATTCAATTTAAATATGTTCCAATATATTGAATTTATAGTACTTGTAAGGATATCCAGATTCCCTTTTTTCATCCAGTGGGAAGGAAACTCTGCAAGGAAGCCATGGCCAGTGCATGGGGTATAGTACCTTCTGACCGTACTTTCTGTGTAAACACAGAAATCCTACGGTGGCCTTTTTAAAAAGTGTCCTTTGAGTATCAGAGTGAGTCACTGTAAAAAGACAAACTTGATCACTTTTCAAAGCTGCCAGCTGGAATCTTAACTTGAAATTCTGCAGAAATGCCTGTTAATGCTTCCAGTTGTTCATGACCTAAAAAAAAAAATTGCTGGATCATTCATTCTTAAAAGAATTATTATTGTAACTGTATTGTTTCAGTGATGTGAAGGTACATTTCCTATTTCTTGTGATTTATGGTTCTACATCTTTATGAATGGTAGCCATTTTCCACAGGCAAACTGTATAATGAAAGGAAAGGAGTAAAAGATAGTTATCCCATATCCCATAGAGTTGCTTTTATCTGTGTTAAGAATTTCTTTTTTCTTTGTAATTATCTTACTCACCTGCTTCTCTATGTTGTGTAATGGATGGACATTTTCCCACTGAAGCTTGGCATTATACAAGGGAAATATCTAGATTACAGTGACTGATTTTTAAAAAGACAATGCAAAGTACACATATGTAAAGTTATGTGGATATAAATTATCAAAAATTTAAAGTCTAGAGATCTGGTTCTTAAGGTTGTATATAAGAGATATTGGGATATTTATCTTTGACTGCTTTTATAATATTCTTTGAAAAAATATATTTTAATTGGATTTATTCTGACTGTAATAGAAATGTGAACTGGAGTTGTATTTTCCTGAATTACCAACAACTAGAGCACAGAATCTACACAGTTCTATAAATTATCTTTAAACACTGGTTTAAACATAAATAGATAATTTTAACTTTCACTCTGTTAAAGCATGTTTTTAACCTTTATTTTAATTTATTTATTTAATATATTTAATTAATTTATTTAATATATTTTAAAATGTTATATTTTAATATAGCATATATAGCATATAGTATATCTATATAAATATCATTTTTTAAATGTCAGTCTTTTCAACCTTATAGAAGAATAATTTTACCCAATTTAAAATAAACTTTTGACCCATTATACTAAAAAAATTAAGTTTTCCAATTTAAATACTTTTTCCTCTTCATTCACCACAGCAAATACATATCTAGTCATCAACTTTCACACTGACTCACAACATGATTTTCTTAACAAGTTTACTGGGAGGTCATTGATGTTTTGCTTTCCAACTATGTCAGTCTCATTGGGTATTGTATATTATAACGGAAGTTTAATGTGAGGTGATGAAGACTTTACATAAAACTACAGGCAGTTTTACATGGCAGAAAACATACATTATATTAAATAAAGTGGCTTAAAGTTTTCCATGTTTTATTCTGTACATCAAATGTGAAATATCATTTCAAATATCATGTTCAAATATCATTAAAACATTCCCTTAAAAGTAGAAAATCTAGACGGGGCATATGAATGAAATACACAAAATGAAAATCATCTGTGAATGACTTTTGCCTGAGAGACTGTCCCAGTCGCAGAGGATCTGTGTGGTTTGTACAACATAACACTTCACTCACATCCTCCTGTGCAGTCCTTGAAATTTACCTTGAAGAGGTAAATTTACCTTGAAAAATATAAAGCATCTGCTTTGTGCATTTCCTAGGTCACAGGCTCCTGATAGTGCCTGATGGTGCTTCTCATAGTGCCGTTCCCATACATAGGTACTATCTTATGTACAATGGAAAGATTTCTAGACCACCTAAAGCCTGTAGGCCATAATGATGAATATATGTGTGCCTGAATAGGGGAACAGACATCATCTTGGGGCATTTACAGTTTTTGCCATCTATGAATCACATTTGGGGGCAGTATGAACACTATGTAACATGGTAGTTTTAGCTACAAAGGACAAAAAAAAAAGTCTCTAAAAAAGTAGGAGCAACCTGAAGGCACTTTCTGCTTCATAGGATTGGTCATTTTCAGTTTCCTACTCCTTCATCGTTTATTTCCCCATGCCAATATTCTAGAAACATAGAAAAAAGTTGCCTATTTGCAGAATGTATAATAGATTTTCTAGGTTATTTGATGAAAGTGCACTTTTAGTTCTATCACTCTACTGAGACCAAGTGAGCTTTGTTCTTACCTTTGAAAGACAAAAAAGTAAAAGTAAGCATATTGACATCGAAGAACAAAATAATTTGTATTTAAATACATTGAAATGAGAAAAAAAACATTTTTGTATTCTTTTAAAATTCTATTTTATTGTGGTAAAATCTACTCTCAACAAATTTTTAACTGTACAATACATATTGTGGATTACAGTTACAATGGACCTCTAGACCTCATTCATCTTGCTTTGGTGAAAATATGTTGTTGATTAGTAACTTCCCATTTCCTTTACCCCCAGCCCCTTGCAACCACCACTCCATTTATTGATACTATGAATCTGACTACATTTGAGCTCATTTTAAAAATTTCACCCAAAATTGAAATTAAAAAATTTTAAGGCAATATAAATGCATTTTAAAATGATATGAAATTATATTAATAAGACTAGTTCTTCATGCTATTTTCTAGCATTATTGTTTCTAGCATTATTATAAAGAAGCCATATGATTCAATTAAACATCCATATCATTCTGTAAGTTATGGAGAGCAAAACTTTGGCTGATAACTACTTCCCTAATTTAGTTAAGGTGATTTTTGCCAATGCTAATTAAGGGCATGGAATGTGTCAGTGAATAAGCTGTTAGTCCAGCTTTCAGAAAACTTATTCTTCCTATATTTAGGTAAAATATGCATATATTAATAATTATTAAAGTACAAAACAGTATATCTATTCTCTCATCTTTCTTATGAGATATATCTATAAAGTGAGGTGGGTTAAATTGAGAAAATACAAAATAACAAAAGAAATGTGTACATGTGAGCTATATGTGTGTGTGTTAATATGTGAGCTACTTTATATTTGGGATCATTTATTGGTTAAAAAATCAGGTGAAAGCAGAATTTCAACATATTGTAAAACAATAAATGTAAGTCACTTTTTAACATTAAGTGCATTCCTATTTACATTAACCTAGTACTTTATAGGTTCTTTGCTGAGGCCCATGGCTGATCTTGAGGGGGCTATAACTCCCTTGAAATTTTAATAGAAGTTGTTGTGTGTTTGTGTACACATGCATTTTTCAGGGAAAAAGTCTTTAGTTTTCATCAGCTTATAAAATGTATCCATGACCCAGGAAAGGTTAAGGGTTAGTTACTACATTATCTGTCTTGATTATTCAATGTAAATTTAAAAAATAAATAAATCTAAAACACTGATGTGATTGTTTATTTCCAGAGAGCATGAAATAAGACTAATTAGTCTTTTTTGGATGGAATGGAATTACTGAAATGTTCAATGTAGAAAACAAATACTAGCCCAGAGTAATGTGATGAAAGTTTTCCATAAACCTTATAACCCAAAAGAAGACAAATATGACTGTAAGTCAAAGATGATGAAATTAATTTAAAGTGGTGCTCTTTATCAGGAAGATCCTTATTAAGAATGAAAATATTTTCACAATATTTCATACACTCTCTATTTCAGTTGGAATTAGTGTTTTCTTCCCAGTTTAGCTAATATTGTGCTAATCTGTTAAACAACTGGTATGATCAGGAGCATATTTAAGTTTGAAATTGTTGGTGATGATTAATTAAGTAGAGATTGTCCTTTATTTGTTAAATTATCAAAAGGTACAAATAAATTATGCTTTTTAAAAAAATGTTAAGAGATATTTATGATGCCAGGTATGTTACAGGATCCCCAGGTAATGTGAATTACAGATAAATATAAATGTGAATATTCAGATGATTAATAATTTTTAGTATAACTATGTTCCAAGTATTGCATAGGACCTACTTATACTAAAGAATGATTTGCTGATGTTTATCTGAAACTGAAATTTAACTATGTATGCTATATTTTTATTTGCCAAATCTAATAACCTACATATATATTAACTGCTGAAAATTATTTCAGAGGCAACAGAATATAATTTTATTGCATTATAACTTAAAATAAACACTATATGGAAGAAATTCCCTTGAGAATGAATATTCCATTATGAAAAACATAGAAGTAAATGCTTTCTCTGTGTCCATAATAGCTGATAAATAAATATACACAGTAAAGAAGTCACAACAAATTTAAATTTTAAATAGATGTATTCTTATGTTTGGTAAAGGAAGGATTCATATATTACATATCATGGGACTCTATATCTTTTATATTGTAAGAAGGTGCCTGCTAAGAATGAAATGGATTCCAGCATTGGAATTTGCATGTCCAGAAATGTTTGTAGTAGGTAGAATGTAAGAACCAATGGACAGTGTTGATGTATTGCAAGGTTACTAAATATGGACATATCGTGATTATGTTAAAATTAGTAGCCATAGAAGGGCACTGGAAAATTGAGGTAGAGAGAAATAAGGGAGCAAAACATAATCTTGGCAAGGAAGCATAAGGGAAAATGAAACTTAAGAGACTCAAAGATAGGCAAGAAGTTAAATTAGCAAGTTGGATTGAAAGTGTTCTATTTGGCAAGATACAGCATCTGTTCCTGATTAAAACGATTCAAAGTATAGGGATGGAGGGAACATTCCTCAGCCTCCTAAAATCTATTTATGAAAAACCCACAGTAAATATCATCCTTAATGGGGAAAAGCTGATAGCCTTCCCTTTGAGATCAGGAATACGACAAGGATGCCCACTCTCCCCACTATTGTTCAACATAATACTAGAAGTCCCAGCAACAGCAATCAGACAACAAAGAGAAGTAAAATGTATTCAAATTGGCAAAGACAAAGTCAAACTCTCTCCTTTTGCAGATGACCTGATACTTTGTATGGGAAACCCAAAAGACTCCACCCCAAAACCAGTAGAACTCATACAGCAATTCAGTCATGTTACAGGATAGAAAATCAATGTGCAAATCAGTTGATTTCTTATACATTAACAATGAAAATACAGAAAGGGAAATTAGAGAATCGATTCCATTTACTATAGCACCAAGAACCATAAGATACCTGGGAATAAACCTAACCAAAGAAGTAAAGGATCTGTACTTGAGGAACTACAAAACACTCATGAAAGAAATTGAAGAAGACACAAAAAGGTGGAAGAGCATTCCATGCTCATGGATCGAAAGAATAAACATTGTTAAAATGTCTATATTGCCTAGAGCAATCTATACTTTTAATGCCATCCCAATCAAAATTCCACCGGCATTTTTCAAAGAGCTGGAACAAAGAATCCTAAAATTTGTGTGGAACCAGAAGAGACCCCGAATTGCTAAGGAAATGTTGAAAAAGAAAAACAAAATTGGGGGCATCATGTTGTCTGATTTCAAGCTTTACTACAAAGCTGTGATCTCCAAGACAGCATGGTACTGGCACAAAAACAGACACATAGACTGATGAAACAGAGTAGAGAGTCCAGATATGGACCCTCAACCCTATGGTCAAATAATCTTTGACAAAGCAGGAAAAAATATTCAGTGGAAAAAAGACAGTCTCTTCAATAAATGGTGCTGAGAAAATTGGACAGCTATGTGTAGAAGAATGAAACTCGACCATTCTCTTATACCATACACAAAGATAAACTTGAAATGGATAAAAGACCTCAATGTGAGGCAGGAATCTATCAAAGTCCTGGAGGAGAACATAGGCAGTAACCTCTTCGACATTGGCCACAGCAACTTCTTTCAAGATATGTCTCCAAAGGCAAAGGAAACAAAAGCGAAAATGAACTTTTGGGACTTTATGAAGATCAAAAGCTTCTGCACAGCAAAGGAAACAGCCAACAAAACAAAGAGGCAACCCACGGAATGGGAGAAGCATTCGCAAGTGACACTACAAAGGGCTGATATCCAAGATCTATAAAGAATTCCTCAAACTCAAGACACACAAAACAGATTATCACGTCAAAAAATGGGCAGAAGACATGAACAGACACTTCTCCAAAGAAGACATACAAATGGCTATCAGACACATGAACAAATGTTCATCATCATTAGCTATCAGGGAGATTTAAATCAAAACCACATTGAGATACCACCTTACACCAGTTAGAATGGCCCAAATCAACAAGACAGTAAACAACAAGTGTTGGAGAGCATGTGGAGAAAGGGGAACCCTCTTTCACTGTTGATGGGAATGCACGTTGGTGCAGCCACTTTGGAAAACAGTGTGGAGATTCCTTAAGTAATTAAATATAGAGCTACCTTGTGACCCTGCAATTGCACTACTGGGTATTTACCACAAAGATTCAGATGTAGTGAAACGAAGGGCCATCTGTATCCCAGTGTTTATAGCAGCAATGGCCATGGTCGCCAAACTGTTGAAAGAACCAATTGCCCTTCAATGGACAAATGGATAAAGAAGATCTGGTCCATATATTCAGTGGAGTATTATGCCTCCATCAGAAAGGATGAATACCCAACTTTTGTATCAACATGGACGGGACTGGAAGAGATTATGCTGAGTGAAATAAGTCAAGCAGAGAGTCAATTATCATATGGCTTCATTTGTGGAGCATAAGGAAAAACATGGAGGACATAGGGAGATGGAGAGGAGAAGTGAGTTGGGGGAAATCAGAGGGAGAGACAAACCATGAGAGACTGTGGACTCTGAGAAACAAACTGAGGGTTTGGGAGGGGGAGAGTGTAAGGGGTGGGGGGAGCCTGGTGGTAGATATTGTGGAAGGTGCATATTGCATAGAACACTGGGTGTGGTGCATAAACAATGAATTTTGGAACACTGAAAAAAATTAAATTTTATTTAAAAAAAAAGAAAGAAAATATTCTATTTGGAAGGTAAAGGGAATATAATTAATAGGGTTTCTCCTGGGTAAAGAACCAGTTGGGAAAGGCAGGCTAAAGGGTGGGGGAGGGGAAGAGGCAATATTCATCCAAATACGAGATGACCAGATGAATTGTGTAAGATAGCAACACGATGTGTGTTTGCATATCATATGTTTGAGGATATAGTTGTTAGGAGGTGGATTTGAGTGAGTAATGCGATGAACTGAATGTAACATACATTTTAGTTGTTATAAATAGCTTAGGAAGAGTATGTGATCATTATGGTCAGTTAGTGGTTACTATGTGTGTATACCAAATAAGGTTGTTTATTGGTTAATAGAATATGTGACTTGTCTACATTGCATAGTCTTACTCTCCTGAACCTTGTTTGGGTAAAAGAAGGTATGAATAAGTTTCATTCTTTAATACACTTACTGTTTGTAGAAGAGGCACCTGTCTTGTGATCCAAAGTCACATAGCACATGAAATGAAAAAAAGTTAAATACCTATTAGTTGAATGAATGAATGAATGAATGAAAAGGAATCTAGAGGTATTCACAAACACTGCACTAAAACAACTCCATTTCCCAAATAGTTACAGTTTCCTCCTATATATAAGAATGAGGGAAATTAGTTTTTTAAAAAAGAAAAGAAAAAACCTCTGCCTCTTTAATACCAGTTTCAAGATCAGTGTCGATAATCACTAATAGAGATTAGTGAATCTAATACCAAATACATTTTCAAAGTACCCAGAGTATTATCCCCAATGAAATAGGCATATGGGAACTCATGCTGAGGTAATTATAAAGAAAATATTAGTAATTTAATAATATGTTCTTGAAGAGTTCATAATGGTTTGACAACTTTAAAAACAAATGCCCTTCCACTTAGGTTCTCAGAGCTATCTCGCTGGTTGTAGATCAGCTAGTTATAACACATGCTCATTTAAATTAGTTTTTAAAATATATTATCATTTTTAAAAGCTATCTTTATTAGGAGAGCAATAAGTCTAATTTAATTCATTTAGACCTAAAACTGATTTACAAAAAAAAAAAAAAAAAAAGTAAACTAAGATATAAGGAGATATCCTTTAATGACCTCTAGATGGGGAAAATTCATGAAGTTGGACAAAATCAAATGTTGGAGAGTGTATGGATCAAAATTGCTGTTGAGAGTCAAAATTTGTCTAATTTCAAAACAGTTGAGCACTTCATGAAACTATCTTTTAAACTCATTCCTGGAAGCATCTTTTCATAAGTACACCATAAGACACGTACAAGACTACTTTAGCAGCATGGTTTACAAATGAAAAATACTGGAAGCAAACCAAATGAGCACTGACAAAGTTAATTTCAAAACTGTGATGTTTTCGTAAGATGGAGGCACTCCACAAAGGGAATGTTAGTGGGTACTGTAATGTTATGGGTACTGTGGTGCACCACCAGATTCTCTGCTTCAGCACTGAGGCACTCTATGTTTTTTCCAGCTGTGAGAAGTATTGTTTGATAATAGTAATAGTTGAATTGCTCTTGGGACATCACTCTTGGTCAAAGACACAAAAACTATCTTCACAGAGGTAGTCTACATCTAATAGGCTATGAAGTCCTGGCCACATTTTTTCAATTTGGGACTTCTCCAAAGAGCCACTCTAGTTTCAGGGCTTTCTTGAGTTTAGCCAAGTTCTCTGTTGTAAGTGGATTGCAATTAATTCAGTGTCTCTCTTACCCAATTCCCCTTTCCTCGTTTCTTAGAGTGGTTCCTGAGAATACTTCCCAATAAGCCACTTCCAAACATACTTTTCTCAAGAGTTTATTTTCTAAGAAGCTGAACTATGGCAGATGGTGTCAAGAATAGTATTGAAACGGAAAACACATGGAAATTTTGTAGCTGGATCACCAGCTGGCCAGCTGTCAATGGGGACCTCATTGCAGATAGCCGGTGGAACATGTATAACATAAGGCATAATGTAGTGGTGAAATTGTTGAGTTTTATTGGCTGTGAACAGAAAACAAGAGTAATAGTGTAAGTAATAACCCGAAAATTCAGTATCTCAGTATTGGAAAGATTCAAGGGAAACAGGGATTATAAGAACTGAGGAATCAGAGGGCTACTTATGAGGAAGAGGTTGGGGGAAAACAGTGCATGAAAGAAAAAATGCATTTATGACTGAAAACTATAGTTGACAAAGATACAGATGAAAGATATATTGTATTCTTAGAACAACTATAATTGTGAAAACTTCCATACTGCCCAAAGTAGTTTACAGATTTAATGCAATCTTTTTCAAAATTACGATAGCATTTTTCATAGAAATAGAGCAATCCTGAAATTTATATAAAACTACAAAAGACCTCAATAGCCGAAACAATCTTAAGGAAGAAAACCAAAGTGGGAGGCATGACATGTCTTGATTTCACACTATCTTACAAAGCTATAGTAATCAAAGTGCTATGATACTGGCATAAAAACAGACACAGAGCCCAATGGAACAGAAAAGAGGGCCCAGAAATAAACATGCACATACAGTCAACTAGTCTATGACAAGGGTACCAAGAATATACAATAGGGGATCAAAAGTTTGTTCAATAAATGGTGTTGGGAAAACAAATGGAGAAGAAATAACAGAAATATCATCATTAGGCCAACATTATAGTAATCTATTCATGCAAAACTCCTAAATGTATTCCAGAACTCATAGGTGAATACTGAGAATATAGTCTATATTTAAAATATGCCTGAAAAGAGAAGAAAATTCATTTACACGATCTTGGAGTATTTGTCCACAAAATGCTTATTAAATATAAAGAAAAATGCAATGTTATAGTGGAGAAACCTAGCAGTTACCACCTTAAGTGATCAAAGCTAATTCACTAGTAATGTTACATTGTAATATATTCTTGTGAAGCATAGCACCACTTCTGGGGGTATTCTGGTTAAAATGAATCTAGTTATGAGTAAACATCCAACAAACCCAAAGTTCTATGAAATAATTGACCCATACACTTATAAAACATCAAGGTTACAAATCATAAGGAATACAGAGAAATTGTACCAGATTGAAGGAGCATAAGGAGACATGACAATTAAATGCAACATGTTATCCTGCACTGGGTCTCTGACTATAGATATTATTTACTTATTTGTTGGTTGGTTGGTTAGTTTTTGCTATAGAGGACATTATTGGGACTATTGCCAAAATTTGACTGAAGCTTGCGGATTGATGATGGTACTGTATCAATTTTAGTTTCCTGATTTTGATGTACTCTGATTATGTAAGAAAGTATCTTTATCTTTTAGGAAATATATATTGAAATCTTTGGCAGTAATAAAGTACCTGCAGCTTATACCCTAGTAGTTTAGAAAAGTGTATATGCTATATATAAATTACATAGAAAGAGAGAGAAAGAAACATAAATATTTAAAATGATTTTAAATGTTAGTGACTTGGATATTTTGTGACAGTAATGGGAATTCTTCGGTCTATAGCAATGTTTCCATAAATTTAAAAGTGTTTTAAAATAAAAAGTTGAAAAGCTAACCTCTAAAGTGAGACATAAGAGAGATGTATAATAATTTGAAAACTGAGATTCAAACAACAAACTGAAAAGTTAGATTTGATTTGCCTAGACAAGTGCATAAGCTGACTCCTTATTAATTTATTCAATGAACTTCAAAACAGTATCATACACTTTGTTTCTTTATTAGTAAGCAGGACTGTGGTTTTTGTGATTTGGATTTTATTTACAGTATTATTTTGAGATTCTGGTTCCTAATTCATATGCAGCTCTGTAAATTTGCCATGATTCACAGCTTCTTGTTCATGTTTCCTGATTTATGAGACTAAATTATGAAATCTTGTAAGTCAGAACATATGTAATGGAGTCACATTTATTTTACTCATTCCGTTATTAAGTATTTAGAACTGCTGAATTGCTGTAAGTAGAAATTAAATATAAAGTTCAGAGGTTAAAAATGCTTCAGATAGAAATTGCCTAAAGACTGTTTTTATGATTAAAACTAGTAGCCTCTTTAAGCAATACATTAAAAAAATATATATGGAGCAGCACAGTGACCACCTACAGACTCTGAAGTGATTCTGTTTATGTCAAGTCAGCTAAATAATAATATGTTTAAAAAAAAAAAAGAAAACCTAAAATGACTCAAATTACTCCTCCTGCCATTTTAGTCAGATCCACTGGACAAGTTATTCAAGTAATATGGCAGCACTCAAACACGGTGAACATCCCATATATATCTGTCCAGGTTTTTGATTTCTTGGAAACCTAATACTCTATCAGTATCTGGGAACTTCTACTATAAGGTGCTGCTTATTGTTGGAAAGACTCCTAACTCACCTTCTGATCCAAATCTTTGGTGACCTTTAGGAGAAATAGTGGGTGCTTTGTCTACAACATTTGCCTTTTTCTTTTCTAAAACCTTGTGAATGCAGTATGCAGCATTTATCTGATGCATTTGATCAACATGGAGAGTCAAAACTCTTCCACAAACTAATTCATCTTGACTAAAATTATGTGAACATATATATATGTTATCCCTAAATTTTCCACATTACAATATGACGCCAAACTGAGTAGAAAATCTAGGCTGGAGCCCTTGAACACAGACCACATGCGAGGTACATTGGAGTGGAGTGGAGCTGACACCATACTAAGAAATGTCAATGACTAAGATTATCAGAGGAGCAATATCAAGGATGTTTGGGAGAAAAATGACGTTCTTAAAGATGAAAAAAGGTTTCATAGTAAGGTTAAGGAAAAGTTACAGTAAATGCTACTAGTTTGGGAACAGAAGAGACTATGGTTTTTAATTCATTTTAAAATATGATAGATTAACGAGGCCATAAGTCAAACAGGAGTCAAGGGAAGAGTTAAGAGGAAGTAGAGACAATGGACTCAAAAACACATTCCTCTAAAAATCATTTGCACACATTGATTAATATTCTTTATAGGATTTTATCAGTTAGATAATGCTTATAATTCATCCATTAGTCTTAATTACTGAATCACATTATTCTGAACCAAATTATTGTCCCTGCATGACCCAGTGCTATAAAAAAATTAAACATAAATATACTGTGCACATCACCCTAACAAACATAATTTAAAACATGTATTAAAGGTCTTTCTTTTTACTTTTCGGGTAAATCTTTATTAGGGAGAAAAATCATTGAGAATGTAGTTTATTTGAAAAATGTGCCTGAGAAAACAATAACTTAGTAACTATGTTCAAAAAGATGTGTGTCTCATCCTAACATTTGACCAGCCTTGATCTGTTGAGGAGTTGACTATAAATCATGACAATGGTAGGAAGTGCCCTGGGATCAGAGACTCCTCCAGTGTTACTGTAATTTCTACAAAGTATTTCCTCTTTGTTATTACTTGTTTATGATACATAATTTAAGACCATTTCTCCTCCAGGCACAGCAAATAGAATTCTTTTTCTTTTCCAATTACTTAGAAGAAAATTTCTCAGTAATAATCTTTCATTGTGTAATAAATGCTATTTCATGTGAGAAAGTCTGATTTATTTATAAATACTTTAGCTTCTGTTTATGTGTTAGTTTAACCTTTATTTGGGTTTCATGTTGTAATGATCTGCTTTTTTCTGCTTTCACTCTTGACCAGATTCTAACTTCAGGTTACCTTTACTCTTTTTTTAGAATCTACCAGTGAATAAAAACATAGCATTGTTTAATCCTCTTATAAATGGCTAAGTTCAGTAGGGGTTACACAGTGGTAACAGGCCCATTTGGGGAAATTAAACTGATTGTGAAAACATGCTACAAATTTGTTTTAAGCTAGTGCTTTTTAAATAATTGAAAGTGAGAATTTTATAACTAAATCATGTAGATCCATTTTGAACAATCCATTTGTTTTTGGGAGGGTGAAATAATCTGGTTCTGTGAGCCAGAGACTATGTAAGCTTCGTCTGTTAGCCACTCTGGTCCTCCCTTGTCTCATTTACAGAGTGTGAAAATTGGACTACGTGACCTCCATGTGCCCTACGACTCTGTGATCCCGAGATTTGCCTCTTTTCTACTTCATGAGTGTGACTCCAATACAAGTAAGACAAAACCCTATCATAAGTAGAGCTCATGTCTAGGACATAAATAAAGAGTACTTTGAAAGGGAATCGATATAACTTAAGCCTCTGCATCTTTACATTTGTCCTTCCTTCTGACTGGAATTCCTTTCCCTCGTTCTTCACATGGCAGGTTCATCATCACTCTTACTACAGATCGAATATCATTTCCTATGTGTTGTCCTTTCTGACCACCCATCCCAGGGAAATAGTGGAAAATCCCTTAGAAATATGTTTTTAAAGCTTCTCTAGGAAGGGTGCCTGGGTGGCTCAGTGGATTAAGCCTCAGTCTTCAGCTCAGGTCATGATCTCAGGATCCTGAGATCGAGCCCCACATCGGGCTCTCTGCTTGGCGAGGAGCCTGCTTCCTCCTCTCTCTCTCTGCCTGCCTCTCTGCCTGCTTGTGATCTCTGTCTGTCAAATAAATAAAATCTTTTAAAAAAAAGTATAAAAAATAAATAAAAAATAATACTTCTCTAGGAGATTTACTGAAATTTTTTCAGAAAGTTAATTGCCCTGCTAATCATAAACACATTATTTTTCATATGTTAGTGTATTAGAAGGAAATGAACATTCAAATGTAATGAGTTTAATTGATTAAAAGAGAGTGTTCTTTGGGGATTAAGCAATAGTTGCAGATGTTG
Organism: Mellivora capensis; assembly: GCA_004024625.1. NCBI lineage: Eukaryota > Metazoa > Chordata > Mammalia > Carnivora > Mustelidae > Mellivora > Mellivora capensis. Next base: position 31,382 of record PISX010019685.1, read on the forward strand.
TGTTTACTGCTTGAAATGTGCTGATTCAGGGAACTTAAATGTTAAAAGTATTTGATTGATTATTAAACACTGCCTTTAAAATATGTAAAAATAATTGATTCAGTTCTTTTTTTTGGGGGGGGGGGAGTCCAGCATTGCAGCATCTATGAAAAAGGATTAATGTATAAGCTAAAGTCCTATTTAAGTAGTATATTTATTCTTATAAAACTGGACAGTCACCTGGTAGAGTTAGGATCCTCTAGACTGTGAATTCCTTTGTTTTTTATGATCTTGACAGTTTTGAGGAATGCTGGTCAATAATTTTGTAGAATGTCTCTCAATTTGGGTTTGTCTGATGTTTTTCTATAGTTAGATTATGGTTATGAGTCTTTAGGAGAATGACCATAAAAGGGAAATGCCATTTTCATGTGGTAGAGTTTTGTATTCTGTTTATCATGATAACACATCACTCTATATAATTATCTGATAATATATTATACAGATTATATATTATTATATGTTGTTTATTTGTGTAATACTTGCCTTCCCAAAAAATAGATCAGATCCATGAAAGCCAATATTTGGCTGTCTTGTCCATCACTATCCCTAGAGTCTTGAAGAGTGTAGAGTATCTGATAGGAGTTTGAGTGAGTTACTGAATGAATGAATTATTTTCTGTATAGATAGCTGAATCCCATCTCAACTCTGAATGTTGTGGCCAATATATCAAATAATATACTAAGGCAAAGTCTTTGAATTTGGGTATAATGTCAAGAAGAAGTTACCCTTTAAACTTTAAACCAATATAAATCAGTAGATAGTAACTGAGATTAACCAGCTGAACTACTAAGATTCCTTAGTCTAAGAAGTCATCTTAGATTTGAGTATTCCCTAAATCAAATCAGGATGATCAGAGCTTCTTTTTTTTTAAATATTTTTATTTATTTATTTGACAGAGAGAGATCACAGTAGACAGAGAGGCAGGCAGAGAGAGAGAGAAGGAAGCAGGCTCCCTGCTGAGCAGAGAGCCTGATGCGGGACTCGATCCCAGGACCCTGAGATCATGACCTGAGCCGAAGGCAGCAGCTTAACCCATTGAGCCACCCAGGCGCCCTGATCAGAGCTTCTTAAATCCAGTCGTGGAGAACAGTGTATATAATATATCCTTTGGGGGATATATCAAAATAGTACCCAACATGAACCATGAAAACAGAAGAACTTAGTAGGATTTGGCTACTAAGATGCTAGAAGAATATATCATTTGCAAATATCTTCTCCCATTCCATTGGTGGCCTTTTAGTTTTGTTGCTTCCTTCCTTGTGCAGAAGCTTTTTATTCTGATGTTGTCCCAATAGTTTATTGTTTGCTTTTGTTTTCCTCACCTCAGGAGACATATCTAGAAAAAAGTTGCTACAGCTGTTGTCAAAGAGGTTACTGCTTATATTCTTTTCTAGGATTCTTAGGGTTTCAGGTCTCACATTTATGTCTTTCATCCATTTTGAATTTATGTTTGCATATTGTGGAAGACAGTGGTTCAGATTTTTTCTTTTGCAAGTTGCTCTCCAGCTTTCCCAACACCAGTCATTGACTGTCCTTTCCCCATTGGATATTTTTGCCTGCTTTGTTGAAGATTAATTGACATTAGTTTTATTACAGTTGTAGGTTTATTTCTGGGTTTGTATTCTGTTCCATTGATCTATGTGTCCGTTTTTGTGCCAGTACCATACTGTTTTGATTACTACAGACCTGTAATATAATTTGAAATCCAGAGTCATGATGCCTCCAGTTTTGCTTTTCTTTTTCAAGATGGCTTTGGTTATCCTGGGTCTTTTGTGGTGCCATACAAGTTTTAGAATAGTTTGTTCTAGTTCTGTGAAAAATGCTGTTAGTATTTTGATAGGGAATGCATTAAATGTGTAGATTGCTTTGTGTAGTATAGACATTTTAACAAAAATTGTTCTTCCATTCTGCAAGCTCTCCATTTCTATGTGCCATTTTCAGTTTCTTTCATCAGTTTTATGTAGTTTTCAGAATACAATTCTTTCACTTCTTTGGTTAGGTTTATTCCCAGGTATCTTATTATTTTTGGTGCAATAATAAATGGGATTGTTTTCTTAATTTCTCTTTCTGCTGCATCATTACTGGTTGTGTAGAAATGCAACAGATTTCTGTACATTCATTTTGTGTCCTGCAACTTTACTGAAATCAGTTCTAGCAGTTTTTGGGTGGTGTCTTTAGTGCATTCTATATATAGTAGCATGTCATCTGAAAATAGTGAAAATTCTACTTCTTTTTATTGACTTGGATGCCTTTTACTTATTTTTGTTATCTGATTGCTGCGGCTAGGACTTCCAGTACTGTGTTGAATAAAAGTGATGAGAGTAGATATCCTTGTCTTGTTTTTCCCCATTAAGGATGATGTTAGCTATGGGTGTTTCATATATGACCTTTTTTTTAAATATTGAGATATGTTCCCTCTAAAACTACTTTGTTGAGGGCTTTTATCATGAATTGATATTGCACTTCATTAAATGTTTTCTCTGTGTCTTTTGAAATGATGATATGGTTCTTATCCTTTCTCTTAATGATGTGATATATCACATTGCGAATATTGAACTACCCTTGTAACCAAGGAATAAATCCCACTGAGCATGGTGAATGATTTTTTTTAATGTATTGTTTGGTTCAGTTTGCTAGTATTTTGTTGCATCCATGTCTATCAGGGATATTGTCCTGTGGTTCTCTTTTTAAGTGGTGTCTTTATCTGGTTTTGGCACCAGGATAATGCTGGCCTTATAGAATGAATTTGGAAGTTTTCTTTTTTCCTTTTTTTTAGAATACTTTAAGAAGAATATGTATTAACTCTTCTTTAAATGTTGGGTAGAATTTGCCTGTGAAGCCATCTGGTCCTGGACTTTTGTTCATTGGGAGGTTTTATTTGGTGGGGGGGGTTGATTAGTGATTCAGTTTCTTTGCTGGTTATTGGTCTATTTAAATTTTCTATTTTTTTTTGTTTCAGTTTAGTAGTTTGTGTGTTTCTAGAAATTTATCCATTTCTTCTAGGTTGTCCAGTTTGTTGGTATGTAGTTTTTCATAATCTCTTATAATTACTTGTATATCTGTGATGTTTATTGTTATTTTTTCCTCTCTTATTTGTGATTTTATTTATTTCTGTCATTTTCCCTTTTTTTCTTGAAAAGTTTGGCTAGAGGTTTATCAATTTTATTGATTTTTTTCAAAGAATGAGGTCCTGGTTTTGTTGATCTGTTCTATTGTTCTTAGTTTCTATATAATTTATTTCTGATCTAATTTTTATTATTTCCTTCCTTCTCCTGGTGTTGGGTTTTGTTTGCTGTTCTTTTTCTAGCTCCCTTAGGTGTAAAGTTAGGTTGTTGAGATTTTTCTTGCTTTTTGAAGTAGGCCTGTGTATTGCTATAAACCTCCCTCTTAGAACAGCTTTTGCTATAACCTAGTGATTTTGGACTATTGTGTTTTCATGTTCATTTATTTCCATGCACTGTTCTATTTCTTCTTTTTTGCTGGTTGACTCATTCATTTTTCAGTAACATATTATTTAACTTCCATGTATTTATGGTCTTCCCAGATTTTTTCTTGTGGTTGATTTCTAGTTTCATAGTTGTAACCAGAAAAGGTGCATGATATGACGTCAATCTTCTTGAACTTGCTGAGGCTTGTTTTATAGGCTAATATGTGATCTACACTGGATAATGTTCATTTGCCCTTGAAAAGAATGTATTCTGCTGTTTTAGGATGGAATGTTCTGAATATATCTGATAAATCCATCTGGTCCAGTGTGTCCTTCAGAGCCATTATTTCCTTGTTGATTTTTTGTTTAGATGGTCTATCCATTGATGTAAGTGGAGTGTTAAAGTCCCCTACTATTATTGTATTATTTTCAGTTAATTTCTATATGTTTGTTACTGTTTTATGTATTTGGGTGCTCCCATTCTGGGTGCATAAATATTTACAAGTGTTGTAGCTTCATGTTGAATTGTCCCCTTTATAAGTATATAGTGTCCTTCTTTGTTTCTTGTTAAAGTCTTTGTTTTAAAATCTATTTTGTCTGAAATAAGAATTGCTAGTCTGGCTTTCTCTTGACATCCATTTGCATGATAGATTATTTCTCCATCCCCTCATTTTCAATCTGCCCGTAGCTTTAGGTCTAAAATGAGTGTTTTGGAGGCAGCATATAGATAGGTCCTGGTTTGTTTGTTTTTTAAGATTTTATTTATTTATTTGACAGAGAGAGAAATCACAAGTAGGCAGAGCAGTAGGCAGAGAGAAGGAGGGAAGCAGGCTCCCCACTGAGCAGAGAGCCTGATGTGGGGCTCGATCCCAGGACCCTAAGATCATGACCTGAGCCAAAGGCAGAGGCTTAACCCACTGAGCCACACAGGTGCCCTGGGTCCTGCTTTATTATCCATTCTGTCACCTTATGTCTTTTGATTGGGGCATTTAGTCCATTTACATTCAAAGTAATTATTAATATGTGTTTACCATCATTTTATTATTTTGTTGTTTCTGAAGATTTTCTTTAATCCATTCCAGTCTTTCTCTCATGTTTTGCTGATTTTCTTTAATGGTAATTAAATTTTCTTTAATTTTCTTTAATTTGGGTCTCTTTGTTCTTTGCATATTTATTAGTCTTTGATATATGGTTGCCCTTAGGTTTGTATATAACCTCTTCTGTATATAACAGTCTATATTAAGTTGGTGGTCATTTAAGTTTGAAGCCATTCTTTATTCCTCTCCTCCCCATGTTTTAAGTATTTGTTATATTTTATATCTTTTTATTTTGTAAGTTCTGTCATTGATTTTTTTTTTCAGAAATCTTCATTTTTACAGGCTTTTTGTTTCCTACCTTTATATTGTTACTTTTGGTCTCTCCTTTCCACTCAAGGTTCCTCCTTAATATTTCTTGCAGGACTGGTTTAGTGGTCATGAACTTCTTTAGTTTTTGTTTTTCTGAGAAACTCTTTATCTCTCCTTCTATTCTGAATGATAGCCTTGCTGGTTTGCAAAGTTTCTGGTGAAACATCGGCTAACCATATGGCTTTTCTCTTGTAAGTTACTGTCTTCTTTTTTCTTACTGCTTTTAAAGTCTTTTCTTTATCACTATATTTTGCTAATTTAATTATAATATATCTTAGTGTGGATCTACTTTTGTTTATTTTGATGGGAGTTCTTTATGCGTTCTGGATCTAGATATCTATTTCCTTCCCCAGGTTAGGGAAGTTTTGAGCTATTATTTTTTCAAAATTTTTCTCTCTTCCTTTGGGACTTCTGTAATACAGACATTATTACATTTGATGGAGTCATGGAATTGCCTAAGTATATTATTGTTTTACATAATTCTTTTTTCTCTCTTTTGTTCAACTTGATTACTTTCCATTTCTCTGTCTTTGAACTCACTAATTCATTCCTCTGCTTCTTCCATCCTGTTGTTCATTCTGTGAAACATATTTCTCATTTCATTTATTGAACACTTTATCTCTGCTATATTATTCCTTTTCTCTCTGTTGAGGGTCTCACTCCTGTCTTCTACTCGTTCTCAAGTCCAGTGAGTATCCTTATGATCATTACTTTAAATTCTGTATCAGGCATAGTACCTTATATCTGTTTCACTTAGGTAACTGGCTTCAGACTTGTTCTGTTCTTTCATTTGATAAAGTTTCTGTGTCTTCTCATTTGTCTAAGTCTCTGTGCCTGTTTCTGTGTGGTAGGAATGTCAGCTATGTCTCTTGTTCTTGAAGGTAATGTCCTTATGAAGAAGAGGTCTTGAAGTGCCCTGCTGTGTAGTGTTTCTCTGTTCCTCGGGGCCCAGAAATTCTGGAAGTATTTCCAGTGTATGTTGTGTGTGCTCTGCTGTTTTGTCTTGGTCACTTTATCGTTCAGGCTAGTCATTTACAGAGGCTTTCTTTGCCTGTTGTGGGCAGTGTTTGGTCCCTAGCCTGATGTAGCATGTTTTAACTAGGTATGCTCTGGTCTATTTGTGAAGTGAGACCTGGTACCACCACTGCAGGAAATAAGTCTCTACAAAACTGTTGTGTATGGAGACAAAGTGTCATGAGGGATAGGGTGTGTCTTCTGGAGGAAGGGTCCCACCATGCTAGGACTAGGCAGGCATGTCTGGTGGGGAGGGGCGGGGAGGGCAGTT
>PISX010019686.1:0-37894 GCA_004024625.1 Mellivora capensis
AAAAAAGAAAAAGGAAAGCCCTGGAAAACAGAAGTAACTGGAAGGCCACTCAAATAATGAGATTAGAAATACCAAAGAGATGCCTACTTATAATCTCTGTCAAATAAATAAATCAAATCTTAAAAAAAAAAAAGAAAAGAAAGAAATACCAAAGAGAAGTGGAATAACATGGAAGACAGACTGTGAAAATCTGACATACACCCAACAGAAGTTGTAGAAGAAGAAGGTAGAATGCCAAAGAGGCAATATTCAAAAGAAAATGCTTAAGAATTTTTCAGAACTTTCAAAAGCCATGAAACCACACTGTACTAAAACTGCAGAAATCCAAAGTCAGAAGAAGAGCTTAAAAGAACCTCTACTCTTTGTAAGGTACAAATAAGAAGGAATAAAATAACTATACTTCATGGTCAAACATTTAAGGGACCATTAGTAGAAAAGAACTATAAGGAGGGCATGTTATCAAGGAAGAGTGTATGAGGGCAGAGATGGGGCTTGAAAAACAAGCAGGATTCCAATCGATAGGGAGAGATGAGGGCATGTAGGGGAGAGGAGAGAACAGCTGAATAAAGCTGAGGGAGGAAAAGATGGGTAAAGGGAAGGACTCCTTCCTGGTTGTCAAACAAAGTAATTCAGAAAAAGGTATGGTTGGCTACAGCTACAGTACGGCATTCACTAACAGCAGGCTACCAAAGAATGTGAACGTAACTATACATGGGTATCAAACTTTTGAGCAAGTGTCATAATCTAAACTGAATCTCTGCCAAATTATCCCACCAGTGGCATGCAGGGTGGATGCAGGAAGAGGGACTGCAGCCTTTAAGTAAACTTAGGAAACGATTACAATAGTCCAAACCTTGAGAAAATATTCCAACCACACAGAGACAGATGCTTAAGATCCAGAAAAAAGCCAAAGGGAAAGGAGATGAAATACAGAGAGAAGAGGAGAGAGGAGGGAGCGAAAAGAATAGGAATGAGTATTTACAGACATTGTGAATGTAGAATTAAAAGCTCTGAATGGACTGGGCAGTTGGGGAGGCAAGGAAAAGAAAGGGAAATAACCGAACACGCCCTGAGTGACTGGGGGAACGATGGTGGCACATTTTTTCCTCCAGGGACAGGCGGGCAGTTTGGCCCAGCAGATGACCACGCTGGACTGGAAAGAAGCCTTTAATTCTAGTCCACGCCCTCTCCCTTGGATAAGCTACTTAACTTCACAGGCTCCGTTTCTTCAGCTCTGTAAAATTGGAGGGCTCAGAGAAAATGAGTTGAATGCTGGACCAGTGTACACGTGTCAAGGAAATTCAAAATAAATTTCTAGAAAGCAATAAGAAATATGGGTGTGGAGCTCAGGAGAAAGGCTGTACTGGAAGGGCAGAGCACAGAATAACCAACATCAAAGAGATGGGTAAAGCTTTAAAGTAGAGAAACGGTATTATTAAATGCACAAAGAGAAGAGGTCTGTGAATCTTGAGAAAACCTTCAACAATACAGTAAAGGTGGCAGCAGAAAGCTCAGAGGCGTACCAGTCTTATCAGGAAGGAGTGGCCTGAGACAGTGTATCACAGGGAGAGGACTTGTGTTTCATTTTCCATTGCCAACCAATTTCGTCAGCAACTGATAAAATATAAGGAAAATAAATGTCTTTATCACAGACCCTCCCTACCATGCCTAAGAAACATCAATGCTTTGCTTTCATTATGGTGTTAACCAAAGTCCTACCTCAAAGGGGTTTTAAAAAAAAATACAACTCCAGGGGCGCCTGGGTGGCTCAGTGGGTTAAAGCCTCTGCCTTCAGCTCAGGTCATGATCCCAGGGTCCTGGGATCGAGCCCCGCATCAGGCTCTCTGCTCAGCAGGGAGCCTGCTTCCCTCCCTCTCTCTGCCTTCCTCTCTCCCTACTTACGATCTCTGTCAAATAAATAAAATCTTTAAAAAAAAAAATACAACTCCAATTTCATAAAGACAGATACTTTAAAATCTAGCCCTTCATGCAGCTGGAATTCCGCCTGGCTGGTTCTTACACAATACTGTCAAACACACAGCTGACCGAAGTTATAGCCCAATGCGAAAGCTGGCTTCACCACATCAAGACTGAGAAAGTGAGATTCAGACTGGTCCAACCAAAGCTAAATCGGAATGACTTTCTGAAATGGCATTAAAAAACTCGGAATTACTTCGCCACAGCACAACACAGAAACATGGCTGGAAAGCAGACATGATGCTTGTGGTTACTGTTCTAAAGGGAATTTCTCAAATCTTTTTTTTAAAGCTTGCTGCCATTAGACAAGAAACCAAGATCAAGAGTGTTTTGCACATGGTTATCCTTGGATCTGATTCTCATTTCTGGTCCAAACAAGTCATGCTCCATCTGACAGGAGAGAAAACTCTCCTCCTTTGGTTTCTCCCTCCTACAGCTCACCATCTATCTCACAAGCAACTGGGCTAAAAGATCCCAGTTTAAAGCAGAAACCAAGGCGACACATGGGTTTTTCCCGTTCATTCTCAAATTAGCAGCAATTGAAATTGTACCACATTTCAAATTCAAGAAGAGGCTAATAATCAAAAGGCTGTGATTTTTTTTATGGTCTTATACACCCAGAATTACTAGATCTAAAGATTAATGCTTGTTCAGAATCTTCCATTTTCTCAATGATACAGAAATATTAGCCTCGTTTAGAAGTTTTAAGTGAGTTCAGTTTAAATTTATCATAGGTTCCCTCGGGTAGCCGTTTTGGCAAGAATCCAGGGCTAAGCAAATGAATATAGGAAGTGCTGAACTTAAGATCAGACTGATTTTCAACCCTTGACCAAAATAATTAGAACACATCTGCCTGGCCTCTCCCATAAGAAAAATTCCCTAATCCAAATTAAAATATTTACCTAATATGAATCTTTCTGTGTGATCACAACCTTCCATGAAATGGCAGCAAGATGCCTATATGAAAACCTGACCAGAAAACATGAATCACTGACTGCTATGCTTAGGATAAGTAACATTCTTCACTGACTTTAAAACATTTGGGAATACTAACTTCAAACATTAAGGACTTAAGAAAGAAGAGCACAGAGCACTTTAATGGACCAATAATACTTAGTTCCTAAACTGGCTTACAATTTCTCTCAGCATTTATAAAACTCAGATTTTTTTTTAAAGATTTTATTTATTTATTTGACAGAGATCACAAGTAGGCAGAGAGGCAGGCAGAGACGCAGAGGAGGAAGCAGGCTCCCTGCTGAGCAGAGAGCCCGATGCGGGGCTCAATCCCAGGACCCTGAGATCATGACCTGAGCCGAAGGCAGAGGCTTAACCCACTGAGCCACCCAGGTGCCCCTAAAACTCAGATTTTTACCTGAACTCTCAGATGACTGATAATTGGCTAACTGTGATGACTGGATACAGTATGGAGACTACCTATGGGCAATACTCAAATCTTAACTGACATTTGGCAAATATACAGAAATATAGCATTAGGTTGTCTTAAAAAAAATGAAACCAGGAGGCTGTGAAAAATCCAGTTAATGTCACGAATATGGAGAAAGCCCTGACAGATGGGAGTCACGGTGTGCGGAAAGGGCCCTCTCACCGAATACCAGAGCCACTTCATTCAGATGGGTACTGCCTATTTGGCAGCATCTGATAGGATTTAAGATGCATCCACCTGATGACCCAGCAATCTCATTTCTAAGAATCTGTTCCCCAGAAACAACAGCATGAGAACATAAAAATGCACGTGCAAGGATTATTAGAGAATTATTCATGATTGTAAAATTTGGAAAACTAAATGTTCATCAGTAAGGGAATGGTTACTCAAACTACAGAATATTTATATAATGGAATAAATGCAGGGATAAAGAATATATAGATGTTTACACGAACCTGAAAAGATGCCCAATATAACTGTTAAGGAAAAATACACGTTACAGGCTAACACACTCCATTTTTGTTTTAATGGGTTTGAACTGCACAGGTTCACTTATTCACGGTTTTGTTGTTCTTTTGTTTAGGTTCCTTGCTCAGAATGGAGCCCAATGTGGGGCTTGAACTCACAATCCTAGATCAAGACATGAACTGCAATCAAGAGTCAAATGCTTAAAAGACAGAGCCACTCAGCCGCCCCATACTAGATTTTTTTATTAGGACAGTACTATAAATGCATTTCCTTTCCCTTATAATTTTCTTGTCTCTAGCTTATTTTATTTTATTATAAGAATGTAGTATCTAATACATGTAACATTTAAAATATGTGTTAAACAACTGTTTATGTTACCAGTAAGGCTTCTGGTCAACAATAGGCTATTAGTGGTTAAGTTTCTGGGGGAGTCAAAAGTTATACTTTTGACTGCTTGGAGAGGGGGGTCAGCAAAAATAAATACCATGCTGTTTAAAAGTCAACTGTGTTAGCCTCTGGGGTTGGGAATAAAGAACAGGCGGGTGGCAAGGAAATTTCAATGCTCTTTTCTGAAAAAATTTAAGTGGTGGAACTATGGGTCATTTTTACTTTCTTATTTGTAATAAAAAAGCAAACAACGATAAAAGCTTTTTCAGGGGAGCCTGGGTGGCTCAGCTGGTTGAACGACTGCCTTTAGCTCAGGTCATGATCCAGGAGTCCCAGGATCGAGTCCTGGGATCCAGTCCCACGTCAGGCTCCCAGCTCCACGGGGAGCCTGCTTCTGCCACTGACCTTCTCTTCTCTTATGCTGTCTCTCTCTCTCTCTCTCTCAAATAAATAAATAAAATCTTAAAAAAAAAAAAAAAAGCTTTTGCCTTTCCAAGAAAAAATGAGAGAAGAAAAACTATCTTTCATTTTCTAAGCACAATGGTAGAGTTGAAAACAAAACAAATTTTAATTTAGGAAAAATGTAGAAACAGTGTAGCACACAGAAATCTCATGCCAAAAGACTAATCTAATTAGGCAAAGAAAACTGTATAGCACTCATATATCAAAGCTCCAAGCTCCTTGTACCCTGCCAAAGAAATATCTTTTCCAGGGGGGTTCTGCCCTCTAGTGTACACTAAAAGAAGCTAATGCACATGAAACAATGAACTCAACAAATCACCATTTTTATTAGGTAACCAAAATAGTTCCCGTTCATTCCTAGAGCATCACAATTCTCTCCTTAAAGAAAGGTTTCCATAACCTTGTTTCCAAGTCAATTTCCAATGACCATGCTAAGGAAACTCTGTGAACACCACAACTTCAGTTATCCTTTCTATTCTTCTTACACTCCCAGCAAAGCACCCCTTGAACTTTCCTGACTTGAATTTCACACCAAGAGAAAACTGGTAAAACCAAGGGTACAGTATTATAGCAAAACAAAATTGGGTTTTTTTTAAAGGTTTTATTTATTTATTTGACAGAGACACAGAGAGAGAGGGAACATAAGCAGGGGGAGTGGGAGAGGGAGAAGCAGGCTTCCCACACAGGAGGGAGCCAGACGCAGGGCTCGATCCCAGGACCCTGCGATCATGACCTGAGCGGAAGGCAGAGGCTTAACCCACTGAGCCACCCAGGCGCCCCTATAGCAAAACGAAGTTTTAGAAGTTTATAACACATATAGCCACCCCGTTCTTAAACTCAGATTTTTGAAACTTGCTGCAACTATAACTCAACGATAAGAACAAAAGGAAGAAAGCTGCTCTGTGTAATAATAAGGTACAAATCCTCTAAGGATTTTCTAAAAACACTAGAATCTGTTCCATTGTGGGCAACCTTGAAAACCACCAGGGACACTTCCTACGTTCACAGTATTTGCTGTAGGTATTCAATCCAAACTGATAGAGGTTACCCCAGTCCTAGTGACCACAAATGAAAAATTTTCTTGCTTTGAAAGCAAGAGATCTCATTTAGAGGCTCACATTGGCTGGCACTTCACTATTTGACCCAACTGGTCAAATCTTCTATCACCCTCCCCTCCCCAAACAAACAAACAAAAAGAATATTACTAGTCTCTCTATTTGTAATTATTCTGGTTCCTAGTTTAGCCTGGAACAATATCTTCAAATCAAGAATGTGAATGAGATAACCTTTAATAAACTCAAAATATTCCAACTATTCATGGGGAAATCTTTAGGGAATTAATTTAATTTCAATTTCAAACTCATTTACTCTGTACCTGCAAAACCTACAGAGGTATATTTAAAAAGCAAGTTAAGAGTAAGTTAAAACTGGGGCACCTGGGTGGCTCAGTGGGTTGAGTGTCTGCCTTCGAATCAGGTCATGATCCCAGGGTCCTGGGATGGAGCCATATCAGTCTCCTTGCTCAGCTGTCAGCCTGCTTCTCCCTCTCCCACTCCCTTGCTTGTGTTCTCTCATGCTGTCAAATAAATAAAAGTCTTTTAAAAAAAAAAAGAAAGGTGCCTCATTAGCGCAGTAGGTAGCGCGTCAGTCTCATAAAAAAAAAAGAAAAAGGATGAGTTAAAACCGAATGAAGCTAAATAATTAGCATCCACTGAAGAACATGAAGGTGAAAGTCCAGTGCAGAGTTTTCTTTCCCCAATACAAAACACATTATACTGGAGGGCCAAGTAAGATAAAAGCAGGACCACCAACACTGCCAGAATCAATCATTTCCACGGTCATAGCAGGTCTTTAAAAAAATCATCTTGGGGCACGTAGGTGGCACAGTTGGTTAAGCATCAGACTCTTGATTTTAGCTGAGGTCATGATCTCAGGGTTGTGAGGTTGAGTCCCGAATGGGGCTCTGCACTCAGCAGGGAGTCTGCTTGAGATTCTCTTTCTCTCTCTCTCCCCCTCTGTCCCTCTCATGCATGCTTGCTCGCTCGCTCTCAATAAATAAATCTTAAAGAAAAAAAAGTAGGATCTTCTCAAAAGCTATTTTCCTGCCAGTGACTGCCAGAAGAAATGCACTGAACCCAACTGGGCAAGGATTATCTCCCACCTGGCTCTCCTGGCAATACCCTCACATAAGCTGCCTGCAATGTAGGACTCAGACCTCAGTAGGAGCCAATTACCACCCAGAAGCCACAATAACCACCACTGCTCTTACCCCCAGCTGACTGATCACATCCTGTCCACAGCTTCACTGTGGCTTGCTGACAGATTATCAATATACAAACATACCTGCAACACATTTTTTAAAATGTGCCACCCCTTCAATTTCATGAGAGAGTAATGGGGCTGAAATCCAATACAGGAGACCTGAATTAGCTGTGGTTATTAATGGGGGGAAGGCCTACAAAGGAAAAGGGAGGAAACATTAATCTCATTACCGTAAAAAAAACCAAAAAAATTCAAAATAGCTTTCAAAGAGCCCCCCATTAGTTATAAAGCTGAAGAGATACTTCTTACCTAAAAAGACCAATTAGGTGGGTAAGAAAAATGGTTGTATGACACAACGGCTGAGAGTTCAGCCTCTTGTCTCAAATGGATGTGGACTGGAATCCTGCTTCCACCATCAACTAGAGAAACTCTACAAGTCAATTGTGCCTCCCTGAGCCTCAGTTTCCGGGTCTGTGAAATGGGTACCAAGTTAGCACCTACCTCTTAAAAGTATTTATGTAGATACAATAAAATAATACAAGTGAAACACTTAGCACTGTGCCTTAAATTTGGAAATCCGTCAATAGGAGCTATTTATCCTTCTGAAGAAAAGTAAAAAACACTTAACATGCAGCATCAGAAGATAATATGTCTGATATTTAATGTAAAGGACAAACTGGTGCCAAAATGAAACTGATCTGGTCATTGAAGGGAAACATGTCAACCCAGTGTTGAAAACACCTGACTATAGCAGGAACCCAGCAGGTAACAGGAAGAGCGAAGCAGCTGAGTCTGAGCCAGGAAAGAGCAAACCCCATCCACTCTGCTCCAACTCACTTCTGCTGTAAGGGAAGATGGAGGGCAATGGCACAACTTCTCATTTCTAAAGAAAAGCCAGATTTTTACGTCAGCCTCCTGGTTTTTAAATACCAGCCAAATAAAAACATCCAAGGACAGGCTTGGTCCATGGATTGCCAGTTTGTGAATGCCTGCCCCGGAGTGGAGTCTCAAACCAGAAACTGAAGAAAAGCCCAGTGGTTATATAACTGAGGGACTCCAGCTCCCTAAAACAGTGTTTCTCTAAGGGGATTTTGGAAAAGAAAATTCTTCCCTGTACAAACTGTCCTAAGCAATGCAGATATTTAGTATTCCTGAACTCCACCCACCAAGTACCAGTGTGGTCTCCTCAAGTCTTGTGACGACCAAAATATCTCACCACACATTTCTGAACACCTCCTACTGACAGAACCACAACCACTAAGAATAACAAAGTTAAATCCAAAAGTTAGTGGTAAAGTCAAGAACATCTATTTACAAACAGCAATAAAATAAGAACAGGGCCGGCCCTGAGTCAACTAAACTAAAATCCCAAATTATCATCCAACAGGAAATCTCACTAAGTAGAAAGCTTAAACTTTGTTGTGGGAGCAAATCAAAAGGCTTAAATCACTCCTCCTACTTCTAGAATTAATTAAGATGGAAGGAAACTGCCTTACCTTTTTCTAGCCATTGCTTTAATAGTGTTACTGAACATCATAGTTTTCCATCCATCTTTTTTCCCACAGCCGGAGCTTACATACAGAACTGTACATGCTCCCGAGAAATCACAGTAGAAGAAATCTAGGCACCCAAGGCACCCATCCTTCGTAACATTCCTGGATTTTTCTCTTATGACTCATTCTCCTACTCAAGAGTGTGTCCAAGTTACCATATGACCAAGAAATTCCACACCCAGGTACATACCCAAGTGAAATGAAAACACATGTCCACATGAAAACTTGCACGTGAACATTCAGAGACACATTATTTGTAATAGCCAGGAAGTGGAAACAATTCTGTGTCTATCAACTAATGAATGGGTAAACAAAATGTGGCACAGTCATACAATGGAGTATTACTTCACCATAAAAAGGTATGCAGTTCAGAAACACGAATCAATCTTGAAAACATTATGTATGCTAAATCAAAGAAGCCAGACAGAAAAGGACAAATACTGTATGACCCCAATTCCAATTATAAAATGTCCAAACAGGCAAACTTAAGACACGGAAGTTTGGTGGTTGCCTGAGAGCATGGGAGATAGGCAGGGATGGAGAGAGACTGCATTTCTTTTTTGGGGTGATGGAAGTTATTGTGGTTGTATAGCTTTACAAACAACTATGCAAATATGCTAAAAACCAATGAACTGTGCATTTTAAATTGGTGAATAAATAAAAATAGCTTAATAAAGCTATTCCTAAAAAGAAAAAAAAGCACATCCAATTTTATTTATTTATTTATTTATTTTAATTTATTTATTTGTCAGAGAGAGAGGGAGAGAGAGCGAGCGAGCACAGGCAGACAGAGAGGCAGGCAGAGGCAGAAGCAGGCTCCTGGCCGAGCAAGGAGCCCGAAGCAAATACAATTTTATTTTTTTTATTTATTTATTTTTTTTTTTTTTAAGATTTTATTTATTTATTTGTCAGAGAGAGAGAGAGAGAGCACAGGCACAGGCAGACAGAGTGGCAGGCAGAGGCAGAGGGAGAAGCAGGCTCCCCGCCGAGCAAGGAGCCCGATGTGGGACTTGATCCCAGGACGCTGGGATCATGACCTGAGCCGAAGGCAGCCGCTTAACCAACTGAGCCACCCAGGCGTCCCAACAAATACAATTTTAAATCATTAAATTGACTAATACCATTTGTTCTCTTAAAGACTATAAAATATCACAGGTCACCTGCTGAAATACTCACTTCCTTCCAATCATCTTAGTTATTATAATAATTACCAATATGGGGGCTCCGGGGCGGCTCAGTGGGTTAAAGCCTCTGCCTTTGGCTCAGGTCATGATCCCAGGTCCTGGGATCGAGCCCCGCATCAGGCTCTCTGCTCAGCAGGGAGCCTGCTTCCCCCCGCCCCGCCCCCGCCTCTGCCTGCCTCTCTGCCTACTTGTGATCTCTCTGTTAGATAAATAAAATCTTTAAAAAAAAATAATTACCAATACGCCCTTAATCATGATATTTACTCTTTTGAAACAAGGTGATCTTCCTCTTCTTGGAGTGGCCATTCTCTTGGCATTAAAAGAACCTTGGGACGCCTGGGTGGCTCAGTTGGTTAAGCGGCTGCCTTCGGCTCAGGTCATGATCCCAGTGTCCTGGGATCGAGTCCCACATCGGGCTCCTTGCTCGGCAGGGAGCCTGCTTCTCCCTCTGCCTCTGCCTGCCACTCTGTCTGCCTGTGCTCCCTCTCTCGCTCTCTCTCTCTCTGTCAAATAAATAAATAAATAAATAAAACCTTAAAAAAATAAATTTAAAAAAAAAAAAAAAAAGAACCTCACTGGGACTCCTGGGTGTCTCAGGTTAAGCGTCTGCCTTCAGCTTGGGTCATGATTCCAGGGTCCTGGGACTAAGTCCTGCAATAGGCTCCTTGCTTGGCAGGTAGCCTGCTTCTCCCTCTGCCTGCTGCTCCCCCTGCTTGTACTTTCTCTCTCTCTGGTAAATAAATAAATAAAATGTTAAAAAAAAGAAAAGAAAAGTAACCTATGTACATCTCTTCACCAGGAACAGGGGCACACACCAAGTGACCAGGCATTTCACAAGGGTATCAAACCAGGAGATAAAAAGTAGGATTTCTGGGGTAGCTTGTCTTTTTTGTTGTTGATATGAATACATTTACTGTGAATAACTTGGAGGTCTTTTCTTCTCTGTTAGTAAAGACACCTGAAATATAATTAGACCTAGATTTTAAGGATTAATTAGGATAGGGATATAAGGAACATAACAATGTGTCACACTTATGAATAGAATATCAGATTTTCTTTCTTTTTTTTTTTTTTTTTTAAGATTTTATTTATTTATTTGACAGACAGAGACCACAAGCAGACAGAGAGGCAGGCAGGGAGAGAGAGGAGGAAGCAGGCTCCTCACTGAGCAGAGAGCCCGATGTGGGGCTCGATCCCAGGACGCCGGGATCATGACCCGAGCTGAAGGCAGAGGCTTTAACCCACTAAGCCACTCAGGCGCCCCAGAATATCAGATTTTCTAATGAGTTGTTTTTTAAGTTCATCTATAGATTTCTTGCTGGAAACAAAGCCTTCTCCTGTGGAAAAAATGTTTACGTATTTTTTAAGATTTTACCTATTTATTAGAGACCAAGAGGGAACACAAGCAGGGGGAGGGGCAGAGGGAGAGAGAAGCAGATTCCCCATTGAGCAGGGAGCCTGACATGGGGCTCAAACCCAGGACTCTAGGATCATGACCTGAGTTGAAGGCAGATGCTTAAATGACTGAGCCACCCAGGCACCCCTAGATCTAGCTTTTAAATGTTCTTCTCAACAAGAAAGCAACCCCTTTAAAAGTAAAGGGGCTTTAAAAAAGATCAAAACAGATCAGAGCTCTGATCAATCATT
The DNA here is from genome assembly GCA_004024625.1 of Mellivora capensis. Taxonomy (NCBI): domain Eukaryota; kingdom Metazoa; phylum Chordata; class Mammalia; order Carnivora; family Mustelidae; genus Mellivora; species Mellivora capensis. The sequence goes on from PISX010019686.1 coordinate 11,385, forward strand.
ATAACAAGAGATTCTGATCAAAAATTAGAAATGCAGGGCACCTGGGTGGCTCAGTGGGTTAAAGCCTCTGCCTTCGGCTCAGGTCATGATCCCAGGGTCCTGGGATCGAGTCCCACATCGGGCTCTCTGCTCAGCAGGGAGCCTGCTTCCCCCTCTCTCTGCCTGCCTCTCTGCCTGCTTGTGATCTCTGTCAAAAAAAAAAAAAAAAAAAAAAAATTAGAAATGCTTCCACCTAATACTGTAGCTATGCCTAATTCTCGCTACTTTAGGTGACATGCACAACGCTCTCAATCAGAAGACTGTATATTGAAAAATGCAAAATCTTAAAAGCCAGTAAGGTCTTATTAACTCCTGTCCAAGGAGGCTGGGAGGGACGAGGTACCTGCTCAGGCAGGAAGAATGCTGCACCGATGAAAGGCTCCTGGGTGCCAACTGGTCAAACACACTGAGCACAGACAAGGCACAGAAACAGGCGGGGGCTACTGTCTTACAGGTATCTAGTCTGGGTCTTCTACATTCAGCAGGACACTGTGCAGAATTATGACTTTTCTATATGGGAGGAAAATGTTGCTAACCTGACACTACACAGGATGTTGTGTTGAGACTCAACAATAAGGTCTTTGTTTTTTTCTCTCTCTTCTCTCAAAAGACCAAGACGACAAGACAAAAACCACATGGGAAAATGATGTTTTTCATTCTTAAATGTTTTGCTGCTTCAGGTCATTCCCAATCTATAAGGTGGCAACTAAATAGTAAGCCCTTAGTGTAACAAGTTGATGCCTGTGGATAGATTACCAACTTTAACAAGTCTAATAGTAGCCTTCTGCTGGAAGAGGTGAGTAATAAATGTGGGGTGAAGGCTGATTTAGCTGAATACCCGCGAAAGCTGGGTTCCAATGGCCATCAGTGCTGGAGTGAGGACTGGGGCAGGGGGCTGGCAGGGCTGCGGGATGGGTAGAGGGCAAGAAACAGATCCAGTGAATCAATGGGTTAGAGCCACGGAACTGCAGGAATTCAGGCACACCAAGCTGAGTTTACTGTGCTTTCTACAGCCAAATGTGAAAGCTGGGTTCCAATGGCCATCAGTGCTGGAGTGAGGACTGGGGCAGGGGGCTGGCAGGGCTGCGGGATGGGTAGAGGGCAAGAAACAGATCCAGTGAATCAATGGGTTAGAGCCACGGAACTGCAGGAATTCAGGCACACCAAGCTGAGTTTACTGTGCTTTCTACAGCCAAATGTGGAGAACACTTCTTATCGTCTGTGATTCCTGCCTCTAATTAAAACTGGGTGTTTGGTTTACTTCATTCCCAAAGCATAAACCTTGGCTTTTTTATAGCCCAAGCAGTGTGCTATTTTAAACACGTAGAGGAAATGCATTTTCAGTTACAAACATTTGCTCCTGTGAAGCTGTTCTTACTTGCTAGCAAAGAATGTGGGACAGGATGTTTTACCCTCCTGCTCTGGTTTTCCTGTATTGCTTACACCTGTATAGAGAGAAGAAAAATAAACAAATAAAGTGTTTCTGCTGGACAATTTCTATAAACTGAAGCAACTTCAAAAATGAAAATGGGGACGCCTGGGTGGCTCAGTCGTTTGAGCGGCTGCCTTCGGCTCAGTTCATGATCCCAGCGTCCTGAGATCGAGTCCCACATCGGGCTCCTTGCTCTGCAGGGAGCCTGCTTCTCCCTCTGCCTCTGCCTGCCACTCTGCCTGCCTGTGCTCGCTCTCTTGCTCTCTGTCTGATAAATAAATAAAATCTTTAAAAAAAAATGAAAATGAAAAACATCTGTGAAAAGTATTATAATAATTTTATTTTAATAAATTGGATTATTTCTATAGATTCTCCCCTGAAAAGACCTCCCACACCAGGCATGTGCAGGCTGCAGCATATACTACTATCTGCACTGATAAAATGGGCCCACTTGGACACCCCAGACCAGATGCATTCCTCTTGACCCTGTCTTCTTCCACACACAACTACAGCTTGGAGAAGCTTTCTGAGATGCATTTCAGAAAAATGATCATGCCAACTTTAAAGGTCACCTTCTGGATTTATCCAGAAATTTATTCAGAAATTTTCATGTACAACTCTGAGCACTTTTTTTACTCAATTAGACATATCCTTGTACTCTGTTACATTTCACTACTGCACCTTCGAAGAAACGGAGGTACCTGGGGGGCTCAGCTGGTTAGGTGCCCAACTCTTGGTTTGAGTTCATTCAGATCATGACCTGAGGGTCATGAGATAGAGCTCCATGTTGGGCTCCATGCTAGGCTACAGCCTGCGTAAGAGTCTCTCTTTCTCTCTCCCTCCACACTCCCCACCCCTGCACTCAAATAAATAAATAAATAAAATCTTCAGAAGAAATCGATCTCAATGAAGAAACTGACTTAGTGAAATTTCACTTGACCCTTTTATAAGGGAGTTAGCAGTCCATTCATCTACTGAAAGGTATTTTACCAGTTGGTCCCTCTATATTCCATCTGTCCTTCTGCTCTCTGTCCCAGATGTGGTCCTGTATGAAGAGCTAGAGAAAGACACTCTTCATCAAACTTTAGTCAGGCTCCTTTGAGCCCTCTTCTCAACTAGGCCTCAATCTTGGCCTCCATCCTTGCTGGGTGTGCATTTTAACAATTTAGCCCAATTTTAGCAAGAATCCTGCTAGGTCAGTTTTAAGAGAATGCTCCACTCTTGATATCTGATTAAGTTCCTCATTCCCCACCCTCGACGTGTAAGTACATACTCAGCCTGCCTTCAGTGAGGATCCCATTAAGTCTGTTTAGCAAAAATCTCCCTACCCCTGGTGTCTCTCAGTAACGTTCCATCCTCAGACACTTTCCTACTGCCCTCATTCTGCTCCCTGGCCATAAATCCCCAGCTGTCTCTGCTGTACTGAGAGCTGAGTCCCATCCCTCTCCCTTACTGTGACAGTCCTGGCACCTACTGCAATAATCCCAAAGATGTCTTCCTTACCATTTTAATAAGCGTCAGAATGGGGTGTCCTGGCAAGAGATGGGAGAAGAGGAATGGGAGATCTGGGTATTAATGTCCCTGGCTTCCCCCTGCAGAGTCCATTGCTCTAGAAGAGCTGAGTTCCTGTCAGGAGGCCCTCCCTGGCTTCAGTGCCAAAACTGTCCCCCCTCTTGCCCCTTCAGGTCTAGGGGAAGTAATGCAGCCCCATATTACTAGTCCCAAGTACACCACACTATCCTATCTCTGGTTTTTCATCACTTTGTGAGTTATTACATTCTCTTCAAAGTATCCCAATTTGAGGATGCCATCTGTTTCCTGCTGGGTCTCCCTAATATAACAGCTATCATCTCAGTAATTTATCCTTCAGAATTATTGGCTCTTTCTAAGAAAGGAAGGCATGGATCCAGAAAGCAGTGAGGCTTTGCCATGTGACTCAGTGACTAAGGCAAGCTGATCTTATTAAGCTACCACTTCTCCCTCCTCTAGTTACCTTATCATTATAGCAACAGAGTGTTTTCTGAAACTCACATTGTTTCCAAGCAGAATCTCTAAGCATCTAGAGGGGATTATCTAAAGAAATACCCAAGGAGGCTAAAAGTAAAAATTGTGCTGGTTGAAATGAACTATGCTTGAACCCTAAGGTACAAGCAACTTTGCCTTTATTTCTATGTGGTACTTAATCCAGAGTTAACTTTTACAGTAAAAATTTTAATAGATGTCAGAAACACTGTTTAATAATACCACATATATGCCTGGTAACCCAAGTAAAAAACTTGGGTTAAGTTTTTTCAAAAGATGATCTGTCAAATTCAGACTGTAGTAGATTATGAAATCAGTTCAGTGGCCCGTGACATTTTTTTAAAAAAAGATACATATTCCACACTATTATGTAAAACAGAAAATCAGAATTCATCATATGTAGCAAAGGTAAATATTTCACCAGGTTTTCTTTCACTTTTTTACATCTATTGTTATGAGCGTACTAGGACATCCTATAAAACGCACTCCTTACTGTGAGTCAATCAAGTCTGAAAGCTACTGGTCTGAAGAGAATCCCTTTCAAACAATTTAACAATTACAAGGCAAAAAACAGGCTGCGTCAGCCTACAGCCTCACATTTTTTTATTTCAACCCTCACTAAAAGTAGTTAATTTTGTCACTCAGTATAAAAACTTTATGAAATAATACTTACCAAATAGCATAGTATGCTATTTTTTAAAGAGATTTAATTTATTTATTTGACACAGAGAGACAGGGCTCGGACAGGCAGGCAGAGCAGTAGACAGGGGCAGAGGGGGAAGTAGGGTCCCCATGCAGCAGGAAGCCTGATGCAGGGCTAGATCCCAGGACCCTGGAACCATGACTTGAGCTGAAGGCAGACGCTTAACCAACTGAGCCACCCAGACACAACCCACCCACCCCCATTTTATTTCTTTTAAATGATGGTTGTAAACCACAGCCTGAAAACTGCTGGCCTAGAATCTGAGCAGGGCCAGTGCGAAGAGCCCTGTTCCCATCACTCTGTTCCTCCCACGGCTGTTCTCTTCGGTGTTTACATCATTTCCACCATGGAAGCAAGCTCTCAAATCCCTTTCCTTCTTAGGTTTCTACATGACTTCTGCCACCTACTTGCTCCAGGGAGAGTGAAAGCCTTGGTGTAAAGAGCAAGAGCATATGAGAGATGTGGACAGGGCCTGGCCATGGACTTGCGCTCACCATCATGCCACACGCTGAGCCGCATCTTGCCGCAAGCACCTGCTGCTCAGAGCCCGAGGACTGAGGGCATGTGGATGCAGTCGTGAGCCAGTGACAGATGGGAGCTGGAGGAGAACTACCCCAGCATCCTTGCCCTTGCCATGTTCTTCACCACTTCTCCGAGAAACTAGAAGAACTGAGGGAGCACCAGCCGCTACTGGCAGTAACCTGCTAGAATCCACATCCTACCCAGGCTCCCTTCCCAGCCTGTCCACCTCCCTGCTGGGGCTTCCTGGAGTCAGCTCCCACACAAATGACCTGTACCCAAACCTCTGTCTCAGGGTCTGCTTCTGGGTAAACACAACCTAGATGAGCACCCAAGCTTACACAGCACTGTGTGGAGCCAGAGCTACAAAGATGAGAAAGGCCTATGCTAGGAAAGCTCATAACCTGATAGAAAAACCCATGATTTTTTTTAAATGAAAAACAAAAAACAAAAAACAAAAAACAAAAAACAAAATTTTACTGTTCGTAGCAACGAGATAAGTACATATGTTTAGGGAAGGAAGGAAGAAGTGACAAGCTGTGTGACCGAAGGGCCAGAAAAGTGCCTGGAGGTGACATGTTCCTCCCCAAACCCTCGAGAAGACAGCCCTCCCCACAGGAGTCAGTGGCTGGCGGGTGCTGCCAATGGGCCACAGTCCTTGTTCACATCCCTGCAGGCTAGGGCCCTGGCTTATCGTATTTACTGTGATGCTTTACGTCTTACGTACAGGTTATAAAGAAGGGAATTTTTATTTTCTCCAATGGAAAAAAATTCTAGTCTTCAGCTAAAAATAACTCAAGTAATATGGAAAATACGAAGAAAGAACAACTATTACGTTCCCAGCAGTGTGTCAATAGAATTACTTGCAAATCAGCTCTGACCTTCCAATGTTCCTTTGAGTTCCCTGGGGGATGGGACTGAGGGCTCAACCCCAATCTCCACTAGAAGTTCTAATAAACCGCTGACATTTTCATTCAAAAATTATTTTTAAATGTAAAATCTCCTATACGTTCGGCTCTGTGGTCAACGATATAAATCAGCACCTTCTTCAGGCTGGAATCAAACGAGAAACCTAAGGCTCATTTTTCACTGCACCCTCCATTTTGGCAAACATTTCAGCAAAGGCAAACGAAAACACGTCCTGCCAGCTATAGTTCCAGCGGGTGCTTGTACCAAGAACGGCTTCTGCTGTATGCCAGGCACACCCGAGCCTGAGACCAGAACACTCACCCAGACCCGGCAGGGAGTGACGGCAGCGCTACAGCGACAGGAGCCGGTGGCTTCTCCTTCTCGTTTTGCTTGAAGAAAGATTTGGCTTCTTTAGATGTAGCATCCACTTCCTTAGTCACCCTGTGCCAAGGAGGGAAACATCAAGTTTATAAGAAGAGTAAGAAGAGAAACAAAATCTAGGGAAAGGGGTAAGTACTGGGTTTCCAATGAGTTCTGGCTGCTGAGGTTTCTGATTCAAGTCCACTACTACAGTTCTAAATAAAGGCATCTTCCCTCACTAAAGAACAACAACGTATGTACTTGATCTCCCTCAAATCGCCTCCATTTCTTCTGTCAGCTTGCCATACACACCAGTGGTCACTGCTGAATCAAGGCTCCTGTGGGCTGCGGATGGCAAGGCTGAGAAGGTTCTCCCACTGCCCCTCACATGAGGATTAAGACTCACAGTTAAAGGTCTGGGGAGCAATGGGGAGATAGAATCTCTGGGAGGAAAACACTAGCATTATTTTGAGAAGAGTAACAATATAAACAACTGGAAATATTCTGCAGAATGCTCCTGTTTCACAGCTAAAATAACCCAAAGATGGAAGAAAATGCCTTCGAGCTGGCTAAACAACACTCATGTGGGAGTGGAAAAAAATACAGGATGGAGAATCCTGTCCAAGTTCAAATCTGGAAAAACAGTCTTCAATAAAACTGAGTCCTGGGCGCCTGGGTGGCTCAGATGGTTAAGTATCTGCCTTCGGCTCAGGTCATGATCCCAGGGTCCTGGGATCAAGTCCTGCTTCAGGCTCCCTGCTTGGTGGAGAGTCTGCTTCTCCCTTTCCCTCTGCTTCTCTCCCTACTTGTCCTCTCTTGATCTGTCAAATAAATAAATAAAATCTTTTTAAAAAAAAAGGGTTAAAAACAACAACAACAAAACTGAGTCCTAAAGGTTCATACAATGCCTGAGATTTCAACTGAAGAGAGAACAAGTGTTTAATGCCTGCTTAGTCTTGCCAAGTCAACAAAAACATCTGAAGAATTTTGTTTAAATTCTAGTCTATCTGTAGGAGGGTCCAATATTAAGGTCACTGGGGCACCTGGGTGGCTCAGTGGGTTAAAGCCTCTGCCTTCGGCTCAGGTCATGATCCCAGGGTCCTGGGATTGAGCCCTACGTCGGGCTCTCTGCTCAGCGGGGAACCTGCTTCCTCTTCTCTCTCTGCCTGCCTCTCTGCCTACTTGTGATCTCTCTGTAAAATAAATAAATAAATCTTAAAAATTTTTAAATAAAATAAAATGCCGCATGCTACCCTGTCTGAGGAAAGCAGATGCATTCTTAAAAAAGATTAAGGTCACTGTACTGTGAATGCTCAGCCAGGTCCTCCAGAATAAACTGGTCAAGAACAATTGCAGGTGAATCAGATAAACTCCATCTCCACAGGGATGTAAGTCTCTGTCTCTTCTCTCCTTCCAACTGGGCTTCTGGGGAGCAGAAGCAATTTTTCTTCACACCTACACTATGTCACCTATCAAGTGGCACAGAATAAGAATCTGAGAGTTCTGTACTGAGAATCTTCACTAGGAAACACTGGCAAGTTAATCTTGAGCAGTGATTTAAAACACCACCACCTTTTGTTACTCCCCTGTCCATGGTCTTGCAATGGTCAGTATTATTCAGAGGATCAAATGGAAATTGCTGAACCTCTAAAATCTGGTCTCACTCTTTCCCGGGCTTAATTTGTGTTTCTCTCTACTCTCCCCAGTGACCTTCTCAATAATGAGAGCCAAGAGTAAAAAATAAGAGGGAGAATATACACCACAGATTAGACCATCACTCAGCAAATACATACTCCTTCCCTTGGACCACGAAGAAACTTGTCTAACCTACTAATGTTGAGCTTAGGTACATGTTTCAATGGTCGATGAGATGGGAGCTGATCTGACAGGAAAAGCTGCTTTAATGCTGGTGCTCTTTCACCTGCCCCTTGAGTTCCTCCCCTCTGCCCCCTAAGAATACGCCTCAAGTACCAGCGGGTCCAAGACAGCTGAAGGACACACACTGAAGATCTGAATCCAGCAAGCAGCCTGGAGCCAAACGCAGACTGGCTGAACCCCAGACACTCAGAAACACACCGGCAACAAACAAATGCTTACTGCTGTATACCACTGAGGTTTGGAATGGCTTGTCACATAGCATTTCTGTAGCAATGGCGGACACATTTACTTTTCATGAACAAAAAAATCAGATCAGTAGGAGTGGCACCGCATGACTTCAGAGACCCACTGATAAAAGGTGACACAGCTCTCACCTGCTGCTCCCTCTAGAGTGCAACTCTGAAACTTCCAGTTATCACACACGAAGCCTGGCTACTCCGGATCCACCATGCTACACAGAACACCTGGGAAGATCACAGAGAAAGAGATGCCCGAGGAGCCTGTTCCAGTCCAGGCCCGAGACGTGGGAGCAAGGAAACCTTCGAGATGGCTCCACACCCAGCCACTAACTCCAGCTGCATAAGAGATCCTGAGCAAGAGCTGCTGGAGCCCAGCTACCCTCCACAACTATGGAAAATGACAAGAACACAATTGTTTAAAGCCACTACATTCTGGAGTAATTCCCTACACTGATATACAGACGACCAGAATAAACCCACATCCAAACATAAAGCTTAATGCAGAGTCCCAGTCTACTGGACTAGAAAGAGGTACTTAAAATCTCCTTGCCCTAGGTAGAGTCTGGGGCAGACCTGAGATGGCTCATGAAAAACAAGTGGACGCCTGCACTTAGAAATGACAGTTTGAACACAGACTTTATTCTCTACTCCTTACTAAAACCCTACAAAATAGTGGTAAATAAATTTACAAAGGCAAAACCACATAAGGATATGGAGATGAGATATAACAGAGAAAATATGCCAATCGAGTTTTCTGAAGGTAGAAAGTAAACAGACAAGTAGAAATTGGCTTTGGTTTTTGTTTTCTCTAATCTAAGTCTGTAGCCATATGGAATGGCCAATAACAAGCCAATCTACACCACGGTATTCTACAAAGGCTCAGTAAATTGAGATACCAGGAACCTTTAAGCAGGGCTAAAAATCAGTTGAAAGTTAGTCTAGGGAGCAACTAAGTCCAGATCACCTTCTCCAACCTCATACCATAGGCTACTGTCCCCCACCCAAACCAGCAAAACCCATTACTCCTTGGAGAAAATAAAAACCACAGAAGTTCAAAACTCACAGGGCAAGGCTGAAGTCTCATTCCGAAAACAAGGTAATTAAATGAAAATCTATTTATTCACTCTTCCTTTTTGCACAACAACCTCAAAAGCTATGTGCTCCAGACGGCTGAGTTAGTTACGAGATGGAGTGCTGCCCAACCTGTGTATTTCAATAAGAAATAAATAGGCAGAGTTGACCCTTGAACAATGCGGGGTTTAGGGGCACCAAGTCCCCACACAGTTGAAAATCTGCGTTTAAGTTTAGACTTCCCCAAAACTTAACTACTAATAGCCTACTGCTGACAGAAAACCTTACTGGTAACATAAACAAATGATTTAACACATATTTTGCATATGTATTTTACACTGTATTCTTACAATAAAGGTAAAGAAAAAATACTGAGAAAATCATACAAGAGAAAATGGGTTTACAGTACAGCAAAAAAATCCATATATAAGTGGACCCGTGCAGTTCAAGCCCATTTGTTTCAACAAACCCAGTTGTTCAAGGGTCAACAGTATTGTGTTATGCTACTGAGTTTCTGGGTTTGTTGCCACAGCATGGCCTAGCATAACTTTACTATTATATCTATTTAATAGGAATTTCATAAGAAGAGAAAATATGGAAGAGGTTGTCAACAAAAAAGAAAATTTCCAGGACGCCTGGGTGGCTCAGTTGGTTAAGCAGCTGCCTTTGGCTCAGGTCATGATCCCAGCATCCTGGGATCGAGTCCCACATCAGGCTCCTTGCTCAGCAGGGAGCCTGCTTCTCCCTCTGTCTCTGCCTGCCACTCTGTCTGCCTGTGCTCGCTCGCTCTCTCTCCCTCTCTCTCTGACAAATAAATAAATAAAATCTTTAAAAAAAAAAAAAAAAAAGAAAATTTCCTAGAAGGATAACTTTTCACAAAAAAAGCCACAGAATACATGACGTGGCAAGTTTTAAGATTCACTGTAATATCACTGTAAAATGTTAGACTGTTCATGATAAAAGATAAAGATCAAGTGGGCCAAGGTACAAGGAAAGTAAAAGAAGCCTTTATGCAAAGCATCTTTTGTTTACCACGGGACTGAAAAAGCTCCTGGAGCAGCCAAGCAGAGCAACTGGGTGAACATTTTCTAAAAAGCACCCAAGATCCAGGCATTGTGTTATATGTCAATCTTAGAAATAAAAATATATGCATGGTCTCTGCCCTTCAGGGGTTCGGGGTCCATCAGGACAGCAAACCATGAAATAAGTTATGACAACACAATATATAGTAATTATCACAAAGAAAGCATGAAACGAGTACAGCCTATGGGAGTACCTCTGTTAACTTCTCAGTGCCAAAGTCCTATCCACCGTCACAAAGAAATGACATCTATAAACCATTGTTTCTCTCAGGGACCCGGGAATCAATACAAAGTAACACAAGCAGACTTTGAGTCTTCATTAATAGTATGACTGGAAGAATTCCATTTTGAACAAGCAATAAGAAGAGATTCAGCTTTCAAAATATCTTCAAGGAGAACAGTTGAATAACAGACCACTTCTAATACGTAAGAGGGAACCCTGATAGGAAAGGCCCACTATTAGCAATAGTTAGTTCAAGTGTTATCAGCAGAAATGTCATTTTAACTTAATTTCACTTACTTAGAACTTCCTGAAAACTCTTTATTTAGGCAGAAACTTTCCATGACTGGCCTTTTCTGAAAGGTGATTCGCTCAGGAAAGTCTGAGCCAACTGGCTCAGCTGGTTATCAGAAGGGTAAAAAATACTATTTTTCCTCATTCCCAAAGGTTAACAAGCTACACATTTTTCAAGAAGGAAAAAAATAAAACCAAAAAGATAAAAATCCAAAGCTTAACAATTAAAAGAAAATTAGAAAAAACTAAAAGACCAACTTTGTGCCAACACTACCTTATGCTTGTACTTAAAAATTCTTCCCAGTCATTACTAGCTCTTTCTCACCTTTCTTAAAGATGTAGTAATGCTCTTAACTTGATACAAAAGAAAAAAGAAAAAGCAGAATAATGACCTCAAGATATTAAGATATGCTCAAATCCATATATTAAGTTTACATCTCGCCATCAACTAAAAACTCAGGCCTCCCAAACTCCTACGTGAGGGCTCCTTACAACATCTAAATTTTACGTATAAGCAATTTAAGTTAAAAAAAAAAAGAAAAATCCTGGGGCGCCTGGGTGGCTCAGTGGGTTAAGACTCTGCCTTTGGCTCAGGTCATGATCTCAGGGTCCTGGGATCAAGCTCTCCTCCATCATGCTCTCTGCTCGGCAGGGAGCCTGCTTCCTCCCTCTCTCTGCCCGCCTCTCTGCCTACTTGTGATCCATCTCTCTCTCTCTCTCTCTCTCTCTCTGTCAAATAGATAAATAAAATCTTTAAAAAAAGAAAAAAGAAGAAAAGAAAAATCCTGCCAACATGCCAGTTAACAGGGTTTTGTTTTGTTTTCTTTGTTTTTAAGATTTTTATTTATTTATTTGACAGAGAGAGAGAGAGATCACAAGTAGGCAGAGAGGCAGGCACAGAGAGAGGAGGAAGCAGTCTCCCTGCTGAGCAAGAGAGCCTGATGTGGGGCTTGATCCCAGGACCCTGGGATTATGACCTGAGCCAAAGGCAGAGGCTTAACCCACTGAGCCACCCAGGCGCCCCTCCAGGGTTTTATTTTCTTTAGGAGGAAAAATTTATAGAGAACATTTGTTTATTGTGTTATTTATCTCAGTAATGTATGTTTTTTAAAGTAACAAGCTTATATTTCTTTTGAATATAAAATATATATGTGTGAGAATGTGTATATTTGTAGAGGGAAAAAAAAGGTGCTTCCCTGAGCGTAGTTCTTTGGGTTTTGTTTTTTTTTTATAGACATGGTGCTTCCCTCTTCTGACAAATGACAGAAATAGCAGGCTCCCCAATACCCATCCAGTACTTAAAATTACCATCCATCTGTTTTATAAAATGAAATAGGAAATTTGTGCCATTAATATAAATATTAATACATCCACAAAATTTATTTATCAGGAAATTTAATGATTTCTCCTAACAGATATTCACCAGCTTTTCTCACTCTCTCTGTTGGGCTGATGGTAAAATTGTAATAAATCTTTCTTGGGTATCCTATATGACATATGGGAAGTAATACAAGCCAAGAAAGATTTCTAAAAACTTTAAATATGTATTTCTAATGGCATATCACACATTTCCTGCATTATTTTGTAGGATTTCCAAACTATTAAAGGCTTCCTGTCAGTGTTCTGCTACCCCCTACTGGACAACTAAATAGTTCCAGTGTGATTTCTGGCAGCAAAATAACATTACTAATTCACATCACCAGGAATTACCTAATGGATCCCCAAAATGATTATCAGAGAAATGGTGTCTTTGCAATGGAGAATTCTGACAGGTATTGACTAAGTGGTCTAACTTATCACCACCAATACTGAGTGTTATTGATGTCATGTACTGGGGAAGACAAAACATCGACAACATATTTGTCTAGGTGACTAATCTTAAATTAGTCATGAGGGAACTATGCAAAATTCCAAACTGAGGACCATCCTACAAAACAAATGGGCTCCTAAAAACATACAGCTAACCCCTGAAAAACCAGCAGTTAGGGGCACTGCCATCTGTCCACCCCACAGTTGAAAATCTATGTGTAACTTTGACTCTCCCAAAACTTAACTAGTAATAGCCTACTGTTACCGATAACACAAACAGTCAAATAACACATTTTATATATGAACTACAAGCTATATTCTTATAATATAGTAAGCTATATAAAAGAAAGTGTGTGGGCGCCTGGGTGGCTCAGTAGGTTAAGCCACTGCCTTCGGCTCAGGTCATGATCGCAGGGTCCTGGGATCAAGTCCCGCATCGGGCTCTCTGCTCAACAGGGAGCCTGCTTCCCTCTCTCTCTCTCTGCCTGCCTCTCTGTCTGCTGTGATCTCTCTCTGTCAAATAAATAAATAAAATCTTTAAAAAAAAAAAAAAGAAAATGTGATTAAGAATATTGTAAAGATTTTTTTTTTAATTTGTCAGAGAGAGAGAGAGAGAGAGAGAGAGCAAGCACAGGCAGACAGAGTGGCAGGCAGAGGCAGAGGGAGAAGCAGGCTCCCTGCCGAGCAAGGAGCCCGACGCAGGACTCGATCCCAGGACGCTGGGATCATAACCTGAGCCGAAGGCAGCCACTTAACCAACTGAGCCACCCAGGCGTCCCTGTGATTAAGAATATTGTAAGAAAAATACATTTATGGTACTGCATTGCATCGAAAAAATATCTACGTATAAGTGCACTTGCGCAGTTCAAACCCGTGTTGTTCAAGGGTTAACTGTGTATGTCAGTGTCATGAAATACTTAAAATGAAAGGCTTTAAAAAGGAACTTAACAAGAAAAGACTAAAAAGACTAAATGCAGAGTGTAATTTTACACTGGGTGTTGGACTGAACAAGTAAAACAAGCTATATAAAGAATATTACCGAAATAACTGTTAAAAAATTTGAGTAGAATCACATCTAGAGCTACTTAAAATATGGGCTACAAAACTAGTTGTTATTGGTCCAAAACAAGATGGGTACAGAAAATGTAAGTTAGTATTTGCAAATTTGTTTAGCAATTTGACAATGTCACAATAGTCAAGACATGACAGGTGGACTCACTGTGTTAACCAGAACATAGACCAATTCGGGTACTGTCAAACTGGCCAGCTGGTCACATGTGACATAGCGTATTAGTCATGCACAGTGAGACATAATGCATATGATAGTTTAGGGTTATTTTATCAAAACCCAAAAATGTGATAAAATGTAATGATTTTTTTAAAATGTAACCATTTATTTTTATAGATTATTTTTACAATCATTTTAGTTGTTAACCAAGTGTGACTTTTTAACTGTTAACCGAGTATGACTTTTTAACTTTACAGTTAAATTAAGAAAGTAAAATTGGTATTATTTTCTTAATCCTAATGTACTCACTATATATTTCTATAAAGAAAACACATCTTCTGAAAGCAACAGCAGTAGCAAACCACATGATGATAATGGGAAGTAATTCCAAAGAAACAAAGGCCAACTGAACTCAAACTGCTTTTACTTCATGAGCCCTCACAGAGTTTGGTTGTTGATCATTCAGTGCTAAAACCATAGTGAGTCAGTGAGTTCTTTGCAAATGTTTTGGCTAATGGAGCAACGAATTCATCAAAACTCCAGTGGCATTTATATACAAAACATAAAGAAATTTGAAATCAAAAGAATTCTTTGAAGGAAAGAGTACTGATCTAAAAAGCCAACAGAAAGAGATGTAAGATTCCAAAAATTAATGTTAGTGCATTATAGTCTTCTGAGAAAGAAGCACTTTTGGGTGCTAACTAAAAAGAATAAGCCACTGCCAAGATGGCAAGATCTTTTACTAATAAGACTCTATCAATGATGGCTGCTTGGAAAGCTTGGTGAATATGTAACAAAGAAGGTGATTCAAGTGCAGTATTCTAGGGATGCCACAGCTTGAAGTCCTCAGAATCTGGCTTATGACAGTAAGAACAATAATCAGATTAGCAGAATGTTTTCCCAATGTGATTAAAGAATGCCAGGTTATTATTAACATAAAAATTAACATATATGTGTGATTTAAACATGATAGTGATATGAAGGATTCTTTTATTGGTTTCTGGCTGACAGACATAATTGACACTGATCTCTAAAACAAAACTAGAATTACATTGCCAACAAATGTGATTTGAAGTTTAAGTGTATGCAAGGGTATGTTCTAACAGCACAGGCGCAAGACAGGAAAACAGATTAGATTAAGGAGCCAGTGCTAGAACATAGAATGAACACACTGCTTATCGAGAAAAATCTTGCTGCCAAAACAAACAACCCCACTGTTCTTAGTACAGTAGTAAAAACTGTCAATTATGTAAGATAAATGCATTACATTTTTCAATGACTGTCTCTATGTGTGACAAGCTGAAAGCTGATCATAAATGTGCACACGTTATATCGCACGCTGAGGTACCATGGTTACACAAGGGAAAAATGCTGCTAAGAATGATGAGCTTTCAAATAAACTTAGTGTCTTTATTTTTTTTACTTTTTTAAAAAAGATTTTATTTATTTATTTATTTACCAGAGAGAGAAAGCACAAGCAGGCGGGGGGGGGGGGGGCAGACTCCCCGCTGAGCAGAGCAAAGTACTGGTCTGCAACAGGTTGAAATTTTAAAATCAGCATCCTTCACCACAGATGTAGGTAATAATCTACATTAATGTGAAATTTACTGGATGTGACAGCTACATTTTATCATAGAGGAGAATGCCCTTTGTTCTTAGGAAACTGCTAACATATTTAAGAGTGAAGTGTCATGATGTCTACAAGCAATTCTCAAATGGTTCAGGCAAGACAAAAAGAGAAATACAGATCTAGATGGAGAGAGAGGCAATCAGTAATTTGTATAATAAGTATATGGGTGATCACTGTAAAACTAACTCTGGCAACATCTCTGGGTATAATATTTCAGAAGAAAAAGCTGGGGAGAAAAAAATAAAAAAATAAAGTTTTGCTCCATACCCTTTATAAAACTCATAATGCCAAATTCTTTATACCAACATTTGTATTAGATGAAATAACTGAATAGATACTATTTTTAAAAAATAAGTTTGGGGACGCCTGGGTGGCTCAGTGGGTTAAGCGGCTGCCTTCGGCTCAGGTCATGATCCCAGCGTCCTGGGATCGAGTCCCACATCGGGCTCCTTGCTCGGCAGGGAGCCTGCTTCTCCCCCTGCCTCTGCCTGCCACTCTGCCTGCCTGTGCTCACTCGCTTTCTTGCTCTCTCTCTCTCTGGCAAATAAATAAATAAAATCTTAAAAAAAAAAAAAAAAAAAATTTGGATGCAAATTCTATTTTCAGAGAGCATACAGGTCTACTTAATTACTGCCAAGGAAAATAAATGTGACCACCTATAAAATTACTGACTGGTACCTTATCTGTTCCCATTTATCTCTAAATTATAGATCTGCTGTTTTCAAGTAATAAAATTTAAATAAATGGGGAAGAGGAAATTCGAAGCATGTGGCTATCACCTAAAAAAGCCAGGAGGTTATTAAGCCTCTACCATTTTTTTAAAAGTGATAACAAACCTATAAATCAATTTTAAAAACAGTATCAAGATCAGGAAATAATACAGGAACCGAATTTCTTTCCTAGTACTTTCAATTTTTACCTGATTTCAGGTGTCTCAGTGGGGCTCAGACTTCACAGGTAAGAAAAGTAATAAAGGGAAAAATGACTCAGCCAAAGTCACAAATCACAATAAGCGGAACCAAACATTTAACGCGTACATTTTCTTGTTTCTGTTCAGCCAAATACTTCATGATACCCACAACTACACCACCATACGTGAAAGGACCTTTGCACCCATGTTCCCTGATAATTCATGGAGCCACCGTTCTCCTGGAATGAAAAAGAGAACTCTTCCAAAATATTACGATGATAGGGTGGAATGAGGACAGATGTCCAACACTATTTAATAAGATATTTTTTTTCTAATTTAAATTTTTAAAAAATTTTAAAAGAACTAGTTTTGAAGTTTGTGAAGGTCACCTTACCTGACTTCTTCACCAGCAAAATCAAACACCTTAGTGATTTTAACTTTTTCAGCTTCTTTCGGTTTCTCAAGCTCTTCTGCTCTGACCAATGATTTACTTGAACTTGTCTCTTCAGTATTCTCTCCTCTCTAAAAAATAGGTAAGAAATTCAATCAGATTCACATAAGGATGAAACGTAAGAGAACCTTTCCACCATTCTATTACGGCTATTTTTAAATGTTCCATCTCTAAACAGTTAAAGACCTATCAGAAATTTATTTGATTAAAAAGGCTTATTTTTTCTACAATAGGGAATGCTTTTCACATGAAAGAGTTATTATCAAAACGCATCTGGTTTGATTTCTGCTGTAAGCACCGAATCTCATTTTGGAAATAAAAACGTCTATCTGAGGAACTTAGGGTAGTTCTGGGGAAGCTTACATCTCATTCAGCTATCAACTTACGTTAACTTGTGTACTTGGGGGCCCTTTAGGTTTTGGTCCCACATCATTGAGGAAGCTGGCCCACAGCTCGTCCTCCTTCTTCCTCCTTGCAGCCTCTGACCCCAGGCCTTCTTCCTGCTCTGCAGCTGCATCTCCCTCCTCACTGCTACTTCCCTCGGACTCCTCGTTGGCATCCTCCTCTTCTTCGTCTTCTAATGAGAGGCCACCTTGTTTTCTCTTCCTAATCACCAATGGTCACAAGAAAAAGGAGAGACAAGAGAGATTAAGCAAAATGATTTCAGCTATCCCTTCCTCAATTCCAAACATAACACTGCAAACCTGAGAAAACTATAAAATCCGGGGACTACTGATTAACACCCACCCTAGGGGGAAGCAAAGGGGGTAAGCTGAGATTCTGTGGAAGAAAATAAGAATTGAGCTCTCAGAGTTAGCAATTGCCCCCAAAGACTTAGAATCAAAATGTAGTGTTCTACTTCCAAGTCGGGACCAGCTATTTTCACCAAGAAAACACCCAAAAATCACCTTGCTGAATCAATCTGTCCAGCAAGTATATTCCAAGAATATATACCCCAATTGGAGAACATTTCTATTGATGAAAGCCTTAAATTTATTTGCAGTTTCTTCCTAGAGTTCTCAGAGAAGAGGGGTGGGAAACCCATCTTTTTTCCCCACTTTCTGAAAGAAATTCAGTACCAGGCCTGTGGAAGGTAATTTGCTAATCTTTATGAAAAATTTTTTTACTACAGATTAACTCCGGATCAAATAATTCTGCTTCTACAAATCTGATTTACAGATATACTTGTACCTGTATACAAAGCCATAACAAAGAATATTCACTGCAGTCTTCTTTGTTGTAGTAAAGACAGGTATAATCTCAATGTCCCTCAGTAAGGGAATACTTACAAAATGCAAGGTGGACCCATATAATGTAACATTATGCAGTCACTGAAAAGAGTAAGGTACAGCTAAATGTACTGGCACAGTACACATCTCCAAGATGTGAAACAATGAAAATGAGAAACTGTAAGCAGAGGATGCCACTCTTTGTTTTGGAGGGGTTTTTTGTTTGTGTTCTTAAAGAGTAGGAAATACATGCCTACCTACACAAGCTGTGTCTGACAACATAATTCTTCTGAGGCAAAGAAAGCAACAACGGATACACCGAGGGTACCCATTTTTGCAGTAACTGAGTTTTTAATTTTTACCAAGTATACGTGATACCTATTAATTTTTTTTAATTAAAACTCAAAAACTTTTAAAGCTTCCCCGAGACTGAGAATTTAATCCTAAAATGTCGCCAAACGTTTCCCTTGAATAGACAAAGTTAAGAAGCCCCTGTAGGAAAACCAACCCCAGCCATTTGGATACTGTGACATTAGCCCCTGACTTCTAAGGGCCTTGAGGGCAGCATCACCTGGCCGGAATGCTCTGAGTCTTTCTTTTTTTCCCTTTGGTTTTCTGTGTCTGCTCTTCACCATCCACTTCATCTTCCTTCACTAATTCATTTACATCATCTTCACTATACTCTCCACCTGCAATCACATAACAGAGTGGTCAGACATATGGGAATAAAGGTTTTCACATCAAGACAAAACATTTTCTTTCATTAAAAATAAAGTCTAGTACTTTCCTCTATTCTCTAACTAAAATATCATTTCCTTAGGGAAGTCTTCCCATCCCTAAAGACTAGGCTAAGTTCCCCTATTCTAGGCTTCCACGACAGGCCAAATTATCCTCCATAAATGTACCCACTTATATTTAATGTTTGCAATTTCTGCTATGCTCTACATACCATGAGGACATGGATCTTGTTTGAATGAATAGAAATTGCAATTGTACAACTAAACCGTTCAAAGAAATTAACATTCCCACTGTATCTTGGATATCTTTCAAAAGTAATCAAAAGAGACCTTGACAAAAAAGAGGCCTAAAGGGGCACCTGTGTGGCTCAGTGGGTTAAGCCTCTGCCTTCAACTCAGGTCATGATCTCAGGGTCCTGGGATCGAGCCCGACATCAGGCTCTCTGCTCAGCGGGGAGCCTGCTTCCCCCTCTCCCTCTGCCTGCCTCTCTGCCTACTTGTGATCTCTGTCTCTCTGTCAAATAAACAAATAAAATCTTAAAAAAAAAAAAAAAGAGAGGCCTAAAGACTTCCAGTTAGACACAGAAAGAACAAACATGTCTAGTTCCCATATTCAGACACTAACAGTCAGGGGTCCCCAACAGGAGGGGATTACCTAGACGACCAGGATAAGCACACTCTGTGGGCACCAGTCAATAAATCCTGTCCACATGAAGATTCAACTGGATTTTTTCTATTTTACTTCATGGAGCCTTTTATTTGAAGTAAAATATACACACTGAAGAACACACAAGTCTATTTTACTGCTCAATGAAATTACACAAAGTGAACACACTTGTATAACCAGGCCCAGCTCAAGAACCAGAACATGAACCAGCATCCCAGAAGGCCCCTCAGCATCCACGGAACGCCCCGTTCCAGGCATCAGCCACTACCCCATTCAAAAGCCATCCTGACTCCAAATACCAGAGATTAACTTTGCCTCTCTTTGACCCTTAAACAAACAGAAGTCTACAAAATGCACACTCAAGTGTCTGGATTTTTTCACTCAACATTCTCTGTTGGTCACCCATACTGTTCGTTGTAGCTCTAGTTTATTCACTCCCATTCCGAAACAGTGTGTCATTGCGTGACACCATGTGTTTATCCATTCTTCTGCTGATGAACAATAAGGCTGTTTCCAGTGTGGGGCTATTACAAATAGTACTGTTTTGAATATTTCTGTATTTCCAATCAGTTTCTAAATATTTCACTCACAATCAATCAAGGGCCACCATACACTTGAGGAAAGCCTCCAAAGTGAAAGGCAAGACTGAAAACAAGAAAGGAATTCAGGAGAAACAGAATTTTTAAAAACCAAACAAAGGGACGCCTGGGTGGCTCAGTTGGTTAAGCGGCTGCCTTCGGCCCAGGTCATGATCCCAGCGTCCTGGGATCGAGTCCCACATCGGGCTCCTTGCTCGGCAGGGAGCCTGCTTCTCCCTCTGCCTCTGCCTGCCACTCTGCCTGTGCTCGCTCGCTCTCTCTCCCTCTCTCTCTGACAAATAAATAAATTAAAAAAAAAATTTAAAAAAAAATTAAATAAAAAAATAAAAACCCAACAAAACCCTTTATAACTCTGGCACCTGCGTGGCTCAGTGGGTTAAGCCTCTGCTTTCAGCTCTGGTTATGATCTTGGGGTCCTGGATCGAGCCTGGCGTCAGGCTCTCTGCTCGAGCGGGGAGCCTGCTTCCCCCACCCCCTCTGCCTGCCTCTCTGCCTACTTGTGACCTCTCTCTCTCCCTGTTAAATAAATAAATAAAAATCTTTAAAAAAAAAAAACAAACCTCTATAATTAATATCCTCAAAGAGGGTCCCTGGGTGGTTCAGTTGGTTAAGGGTCTGCCTTCAGCTCAGGTCAAGATCCCAGCATCCTGGGATCAAGTCCAGCATTGAGCTCCCTGCTCAGTGGGGAGCCTGCTTCTCCCTCTCCCTCTGCCTGCCGCTCTACCTGTTTGTGCTCTCTCTCTCTCTCTCTGTCAAATAAATAAATTAAATCTTTAAAGAAAAATAATATCCTCAAAGAGATAAGAGAAAATATGGCATTCGTGAAATAGTGACTTAAACATTTTTTAAAAAACTTTAAATTTTGGGGCGCCTGGGTGGCTCAGTGGGTTAAAGCCTCTGCCTTTGGCTCAGTCATGATCCCAGGGTCCTGGGATAGAGCCCCGCTTCGCATTGGGCTCTCTGCACAGCGGGGAGCCTGCTTCCTCCTCTCTCTCTGTCTGCCTCTCTGCCTGCTTGTGATCTCTCTGTCAAATGAATAAATAAATTAAATCTTAAAAAAAAAAACTTTAAATTTTTTAAAAAACTCTTGAAAAGTACAAATATGATGGCAGAGATTTTAAAAAAGAACAAAGCTGATGAGGAGCCAGTCATGTGAAAATACTCAGAATACACATTCAAGGCTGAATACCACACACACCACGTGATAAGTGAAAGTGTTTCCTGAACAAAGGACTGAGTTCCAGGCTAAGATGGCAGACTGAAGACACAAATGTCATTCCGCTTCCCCTGAAACCCCAGTAAAATCATTACAGCAAAAAGACTTTTTAAAAGCACAAACCTACAAGCTAAGTAGATATGTAGCTGCACTGTACTAGTTTATATTTGCAAAAAGCAACACAGGAAGGATAAACAAAATACTAATGAAAATAGGTACCTTATAAGGGTCAGGGTAGAACAAAGTGGGATAGTCAGGGGTAGAAGCAAGAATTCTCTGTGTTTATCTTTCTGAAGAATTTTGAAAAGCCCTTAAAAACAGTTTTAATAAACAAATGCTTGTTCGAATAAATGTTTGAAGCAATAACAAAACTGACAAGGGAAGGATTTATTCCAAAGACTTCAGAAACAGTATTTTGACTATACACCCTTAGCAAGACCCATTGTAATGACAGAACAAACAAACAAATAAAAAACAACTCTATTCTGTGTAGTAATATTGATTCTGTTTTTCTTTTCTTTTTAATCTTATTTACTCATTTGAAAGAGAGAAAGAGCATGGCGGGGGGCAGAGGGAAGGAGAAGCAGACTACTCTCCACTGACCAGGAAGCCCAATGAAGGGCTCCATCCCAGGACCCTGAGAGCATGACCTGAAGGGAAGGCAGATGCTTAACGGACTGAGCCACCCAGGCACAGACTGTTGGTATTTTGAAACTATTTCCTTTATATAATAGGCTAAAGCAAGTAATTATTATGTTAATGTCAGGGATCCAGATCTTCAAAGCAAGAGAAATGACCCACGATTATAAAAATCAAAGAAATCTGATGAATATTCAAATGTTGAAACTGGAGGTGCCTGGGTGGCTCAGTGGGTTAAAGCCTCTGCCTTCGGCTCAGGTCATGATCCCGGGGTTCTGGGATCAAGCCCCGCATCGGGCTCTCTGCTCAGTGGGAAGCCTGCTTCTTCCTCTCTCTCTCTGCCTGCCTCTCTGCCTACTTGTGATCTCTGTATGTCAAATAAATAAATAAAATCTTAAAAAAAAAAATGTTAAAACAGAACTAAAATATCAATGTGAGAAGCGCCTGGCTGGCTCAGTAGGTGGAGCAGGCAACTCTTGACCTCAGGGTTGTAAATTCAAGCCCCATGCTGCATGTAGAGATTACTTAAAATTCAAATCTTTAAGAAAAAAAAGTATCAATATGAACTCTAGCTGTTTTTAAGTTTTAGTTCTGTTCACTGAAATGGCATAGAAACAATGTCACTTTGGTAGCAATAAGCATCTCTTCAGAGTCCAGATTATATACCTTGATATGATTCATGATGAAAAGGGCTCCTAGCTAATTTCAGGTCTGAGGGAAGGAAAGCATAAGGTGAAACTGGGACATCTTGCTCTGTCAGAAAGCAAGGAAGCTATTTAAGAATAAAGGGTCACGGGGCACCTGGGTGGCTCTGTGGGTTAAAGCCTCTGCCTTCGTCTCAGGTCAGGATCCCAGGGTCTTGAGGCTTTCTGCTCTGCAGGGAGCCTGCCTCCCACTCTCTCTCTGCCTGCCTCTCTGCCTACTTTTGATTACTGTCAAATAAATAAATAAAATCTTAAAAAAAAAAAAGAATAAAGGGTCACATTAAAAGGATATAGATCCAGCTTGAAAGAACTCCTAGTGACCAAAAGTGATGACTTGAGCATTAAAAGTAGTAACTGTTAGTAGACGAAAACACACTGAATCAATAAAATCTGTAAGTCCTTTATGTAGTTCTTAAAAAAAAGACAAAAAATACATTGTACAGGGGTGCCTGGATGGCTCAGTCTGTTAAGTATCTACCTTTGGCTCGGGTCATGATCCCAGGGGTTCTGGGATTGAGCCCCATGTCTGGCTCCCTGCTCGGCAGAGAGTGTGCTTCTCCCTTTCCCTCTGCCCCTCCCACAGCTTGTGAGTGCACGCGCGCTCTCTCTCTCTCTCAAATAAATAAGTAATTTAAAAATATTTTTTTTTAAGGTTTTTTACTTATTTGACAGATAGAGATCACAAGTAGGCAGAGAGGCAGGCAGAGAGAGAGCGGAGGAAGCAGGCTCCCTGATGAGCAGAGAGCCCAATCCCAGGACCCTGGGATCATGACCTGAGCAGAGGGCAGAGGCTTTAACCCGCTGAGCCACCCAGGCGCCCCAATTTAAAAATCTTTAAAAAATAGTTTATACTGCACCAGTTAGAATGGCCAAAATTAACAAGACAGGAAACAACGTGTGTTGGAGAGGATGTGGAGAAAGGGGAACTCTCTTACACTGTTGGTGGGAATGCAAGTTGGTGCAGCCACTTTGGAGAACAGTGTGGAGATTCCTTAAGAAATTAAAAATAGACCTTCCCTATGACCCTGCAACTGCACTACTGGGTATTTACCCCAAAGATACAGATGTGGTGAAAAGAAGGGCCATCTGTACCCCAATGTTTATAGCAGCAATGGCCACGGTCGCCAAATTGTGGAAAGAACCAAGATGCCCTTCCACGGACGAATGGATAAAGAAGATGCGGTCCATATACACTATGGAGTATTATGCCTCCATCAGAAAGGATGAATACCCGACTTTTGTAGCAACATGGACGGGACTGGAAGAGATTATGCTGAGTGAAATAAGTCAAGCAGAGAGAGTCAATTATCATATGATTTCACTTATTTGCAGAGCCTAACAAGTAACACGGAGGACATGGGGAGATGGAGAGGAGAAGGGAGTTGAGGGAAAGTGGAGGGGGAGATGAACCATGAGAGACTATGGACTCTGAAAAAGAACCTGAGGGGTTTTGAAGGGGCGGGGGGGTGGGAGGTTGGGGGAGCCAGGTGGTGGGTATTATGGAGGGCACGCATTGCATGGAGCACTGGGTGTGGTGCAAAAACTATGAATTGTGTTACGCTGAAAAGAAATAAAAAATAATAATTAAAAAAAAAGAATTATTGTAATGTTCTCAAAAAATGAAGTTTTAACCATTAAGTATATTACAACACAGAATACTTCAGTTCCAAGGGAAGAAACAATTACACAATAAAGAGGTCAGGCTCTCATCCCCTGAATCCAGTGGTCGCAAGCATGGGAACCAACCTGGGATTATATATCTTTCGATGTTATACATTATGAAACACACAGTCATCTATAAGTTATTCTAGCCAAAAATATTTCATCTGAACCTACCAAGCATCTAGATCTAACTTCCAAAAATTTCAGAGCTTCAGAATTACAGAAAATTCAAAGGACAAAGGAATGACCTAAAATACCCAGGAGGGAGCGATAAGGCAAATCCGGAAGGTGAGACATTCTGCAGGACATACTGCCTGATCTCTTAAGCAAATCAGTGTCATTACAGAGCATGCTAGATTAAAACATATTTAAAGGATGGGACAACTTGATGATACGGAAGCCCTGATTCTAACTGTGATTTGGATAAACAAGCTACAGTCTATTCTGGGTCAAGTGGGAAAATCTGAATAAAGTCTGTATACAGGATGAGTCCAAAGTTTACTGAAATGAACAGGGAGAGACTGTTCACTGAAAAGAGCAGTTTATAAAGTTACATGAAAAAGTATGATTTCAAACTGGGATTAAAATACAAATATCTATACCTGGGTGTAGAAAAGATCAGAGTTCACTACAGGATTCTCTAAAGGATTAATATTGATAATCCATGGGTGGTGGGAATGCAATGATTCTGTTTTTTTATGCTTAACTGTCCGAATCTTCTCATTTCCTACAAAGCTCACACACTACTTTTGTAGTAATATAAGGTTATTTTTCCCCATAAAAATGGGTAAATATTGCAAACAGTTCAGACAAGGAGAAAAATATGGCTCCGATCTTACATATGTAAAAAATGCTCAAGTCCACTGATAAGAGATAAGCAAATTTTAAATTATACGCATGCACAAAATGATCAAATTGCATGCAGTTACTATGACCAAAAAAAAAAAAAGAGAGAGAGAGAAAGAAGAATAACATCCCTGTATATAAAAAAAAAAGAACACAATGAACATATCTTGTCCAAAGACTCAGAGCTTCTAATCACCTTTTTAGTCCCCCATGGTTAAACATGAGCCAAACAACTAAGGGTTACTGAAAATGTGAGAAAGTATCTAATAAAACCAAAATACACAGGGTAAATAAAAATCACCATGGAGAAATATTTCCTCATACTATGAGGCTAATATTATCTGATACTAAAACAAGACAAGGAAATTACAACTACAGATAAACATCCCTCAAAAACAGATACAAAAATTCTCAACAAAATACTAGCAAACAAAATTCAGCAATGTACAAAAAGATTTTATTTATTTATTTGGGGGGGAGTGTAGGCAAGCAGTAGTAGGAGCAGGGCGGGACGGAGGGGGAGAGAATCTCAAGCAGACTCCATGCTAACTGTGCAGCTTAATTCAGGGCTGGATCTCACAACCCTGAGATCATGACCTAGGCCAAAATCAAGAGTTGGACACTTAACCAACTAAGCCACCCAGGCACCCCACAATGTATAAAAAGAATAATACATCATGACCCAATGAGTTTTATCCCAAAACTAAAAGCCTGTTCAAAATTTAAAAATCAATTTTTAATTTTTTATCAAAATTTTAAAATCCCAAACACTGTAATTCACTATATTAACACGAAGAAAAATCACACATAATCCTACCAATAGATGGAAGAAAAGCATTTGACAAAATTAGCCTCTCAGCAAATCAGGAGTAGAGGGAACTTCTTTAACCCGATAAAATGCCTCGGTGAGGAACAGTATACACACACTGCCAGGGTTCAAATCCCAGCTCAACTACTCTATAGCTGAATGATTTTGCGCAATTTACTTAAATTCTCTGTGCCTCAATTTCTTTGTCTGCAGAATGGGGAGAAGAGCACATACTCCGTAATGTTCTGTGAGTGAGCTAGTAATGTGTTAATCAATGTAATGGACTTAAAACATGCGGACACAAAGGGACGCCTGGGTGGCTCAGTTGGTTAAGCGGCTGCCTTCGGCTCAGGTCATGATCCCAGCGTCCTGGGATCGAGTCCCACATCGGGCTCCTTCCTCGGCAGGGAGCCTGCTTCTCCCTCTGCCTCTGCCTGCCACTCTGTCTGCCTGTCCTCGCGCTCTCTCTCTCCCTCTCTGACAAAATAAAATAAATTAAAAAAAAAAATTAAAAAAAAAAAACATGCAGACACAAAAGGTATCTGTAACCCATAGTTAATATGGGTTTCACTAAATAGTGAAACACTGATAATCTCCTGTTAAAATT
>PISX010019687.1:0-37405 GCA_004024625.1 Mellivora capensis
GGGAGACAAACCATAAGTGACTCTTAATCTCACAAAACAAACTGAGGGTTGCTGGGGGGAGGGGGTCGGGAAAGGGGGGTGGGGTAATGGACATTGGGGAGGGTATGTGCTATGGTTAGTGCTGTGAAGTGTGTAAACCTGGCGATTCACAGACATGTACCCCTGGGGATAAAAATTTGTTTATAAAAAATAAAAATTATAAAAAAAAATAACAAAACTCTCAGGAAAAAAAAATCTACGCATATGACAAAAGGACACACATGCAAACTATAACAGTGTCAATTTCCTGCTTGTTTTATTTTCTATAACTACAAAAGATGTGACCATGCAAGGAAACTAAATGAAGCATACAAGAGACCTCTCTGTACTATATTATTTTTAAGTGTCTTCTTTTTGTTGTTTCAAAATAAATTTTAAAAACTTGGCCTGGGGGAAAAAAAAAAAGAGCAAGTTTTAAATTAAAATATAATATGTGGTACTCAATAAATACTTGGTGGATAAAAAAAAAAAAGTCCTTATCAGTTAGCAATGTACTAAAATTCTTGGTGTATTGACTTTGAAATACTCCAGTGTGTGTGTGTGTGTGTGTGTGTCTGTGTGTGTGTATGCACCCGCGCGCACGGGTGTGTGTGCATGCGGGGATGTATGTGATCTATCTTTTTATATAGTTGTCCATTTCGATAGACATTAAAAATGAAACTAAATAGAAAGGAACTGTGTCACGTTGCCCACTGACTCACCAAAGCCAGGGTGCAGTGGTGAAGTTCTGCCAGTAGATGGCAGTGTTGTGTAAGCCAGCAAGTCTACGTTCATCTAATGGGTCTTTCAGGGATCACTGAAATTTCTAGGTAGTTAAGTATTTCTAGTGTTAAAAGCCAGGCCAGATTTTATTGCCTTTAGACAAAAAGTCATGGAAATATTAGAATAGTAAAAAAGTCAGGTGTAGAACAATCATAAATGATTTTTAAAATATGTGATTTATAAGTATTTAGAAGTCTTACAAAGAATTTAGGTAGAACAATAAAATAAAACCCCCTCTAAACATATTACCCCTATATAAACATTTGGTCTCTCTGTCTCTCTCTCTCTCTTTCCTTCTCTCTACTTCCACCTATATTTCTCCATCTCATCTACCCATCTGTATTTTTAACATACGTATTTTTTACTTAGCATAATTGTATTATGTGTATTATATATAAAATATATTCACATTTTTATATATGCACTTTTACCAATGCACTTTTGGATTTGATTTTTTAAAGTTCTATTTATTTATTTTAGAGGGAGAGAGAGAGAGCACAAGCAGAAGGGGCAGAGGGAGAGGGAGAGAATCTCAAGCAGGCTCTGTGCTCAGTGCAGAGCCAGACGCTGGGCTCTATCTCAAGACCCTGAGATCATGACCTGAGTCAAAACCAAGAGTCAGATGCTTTACCAACTGTGTGACCCTGGTGCCCCTTTTGGACCTTGATTTTAAAAAAGTATATCATAAAGATCATCATTATAGTTGGTGTAGTTCTATCCATAGAAAGATAAGAGATTTTTTGACTCTAACAATAAGCTGTGTTCTTCAACCAATACCATTGAATTTTAACTTAAATTGACCTAAGTTATCTAAAATTCTTTTAAGGAGATGCTGTAGAATATGATGTATGGAAATAACACAGTCCCTGTCACTAGGCCAACTTGGGTTAAGATCCTTTCTTACGTGATTATGGACAAATTACTTTTTTTTTTGAGCTCCAATTTTGTTATTTTAAAAACTCTTGTAATATGAACATTTTTATGAAGTAATAAAATCTAAAATAAGACCATCAAGGTAAAAAAGCTAGTTTCCTTTCTCAGCAGGTCAAGATGACTCTAGAATCTGTGCACAAGTTACTCTATTTATAACTCACTCCTTCTCCCCAAAATATTTGGGTTTAATAAAAATTTGTAATGAAGTTAGAAAAATAAGAACAAAAAGGGCAGAAACCACATTGAGATAACCGTAAAGATAAAACAGGTGTTTAATGATCCAAAAAGACAAGAAAAAAAATGATTGGATTTCATTAAAAGTACAGTTCTGCTCTTCCATAGACACAGGTATGGAAATGAGAAGATAAGCTGCCTGCTGAGAAACTAGTCATTAACCATAAATGTGAGAGAGACATTGTATGCAGAATGTACAAAGAACTCTCATGGTCAACAGGAAGAAAACAAACACGCCAACAAAAGCTGGACCAAAAATTCTGGGCAGTTTCCTAAAAGCTTAAGTCTATATCCACCTTATGACTGTGGTCCGTTACTGGCTCTCTAAGCAAAATGCAATCCTAGGTTCACACAGAAACCTGGACCCAAATATCTACAGCAACTTCATTCGTAGGAGTAAACAAGGAAACAGCTCAATGTCTCTAAATTGGTAGCTGGATAGGCAAACTGTGGTGCAGCCGTAGTGGAATCTTACGCGGCAGTAAAGAGAATATCCCACTGATGACACATGACAAGCTGGGGGAATCTCAGTGCTTTCTACTAAGTCAAAGAAACCACACTCGAAAGCCAGCGACCCGTATGGTTCTGCTTCCGTGACATTCTGGAGGCGTAAACTAGACGACCAGAACACAGATCAGTGGTTGACCACGCCTGGGGACAGGGCAGGTTGACTACAGAGGGACTCAAAGGAACTTTTAAGGACGATAGGTCTGTTCTCTGTCTTGAACATGGTTGTGGTTACGTAGCTGTGTTCTTGCCAAAATTCACAGAACCATGCACTAAAAAAGGTGTCTAGTTCTACCGTATATAAACTATATGTCATAAACGCCATTAAAAGACGCGTGGTTGCTCATAAAAGCTGATGCTGAGCTTCTTGGAAGCCAATAAAAAAGAAGGAAATGGTCCAACTTACATGCTTCTATCTACAAGACAAAGTTCCAGTTCTCTGTGTGACTCAATGTGTTCCTAGTATCAAAGTTGAAGACAATTTCTCTCTTGGTGACATGGCATAGGAGTTACGCATGGGTTAATATTCTAAATAACTCCATAGAAAAATAAATAAATAAATAAATAAATAAATAAATAAATAAATAACTTCATAGAAATTTCAAAAGTGGAATGCATAGGACTATTTCCTGTACAGCTTTTGACTGGATAGAGGACATCAGGTGGTAAGGTTGGTGTGTGGCCTGGGAATCCAGTGCACTATCCACCCAGGGACCTTAGAGGGATTTTTCCTTGGAGAATGCCCCAGAGCTAAGGGGACACCCCTTAGTCTTGCTTGCTTATAATCTCCTGCTGTTGTTTCAGCCCAGGATCGATTCATCCTCATGCCAGCCCAAAGGCCAATTTATTCATTTATGACCTAAACCCTAACCCTCCAGTAACCCAGATGGTGACATCCTTTGGCCATCGCACTCGTTCCCCGCAGGAGGAGGCATGGTGAATTGTTGCTGGCATATCAACACAGAGATTTGATGAGAACACTGTATTTTCTGAGCTGAGTATGATCCTGGGTAAGCCTTAGACTTATGAAATGTGGGAATAATACCTCTCATATAAACGGTGCTGTGAGGAGTAATAAAATAGTATATATGAATTACTTAGCATAGTGCCTGGGCATGTAATAAGTTCTTAGCACATACTGATTTTCTTTTTTTTTTTTTAAATTTTTAAAGATTTTATTTATTTATTTGACAGACAGAGATCACAAGTAGGCAGGCAGAGACAGGGAGGGGGAAGCAGGCCCCCTGCCAAGCAGAGGGCCTAACGTGGGGCTCAATCCCAGGACCCTGGGACCATCACCCGAGCCGAAGGCAGAGGCCTCAGCCCACTGAGCCACCCAGGTGCCCTGCACATACTGATTTTCACTGCTTAGCCTCACTTCCAGCAAATTTGCAGGTAGGTGGTTGAGCAATAGGTCCTCTGCATTATTCTCCTTTGTAACCAGAGTGATCTTTAAAAAAAAGGGGGGGGTAATTAGATGTAATTATTCCCATTTAAAACTCTTCAAAGATTTCACATTGTGGTTTCTAACTGCATGTTCTCCTAGGCCTATACCGGTGGTTCTCATTTTTGGCCATCAGGGTCGGAATCTCCTGGGGAACTTTAAAAACTACTGATGCCTGTTTTTCACCCTGAGAGATGCTGATGAAATTGGTCTGGGTGGTGACTGGGCATCAGGACTTTCTTGAACTCTCTAGGTGGTTCCAGTGCAGTATGATCTGACCCCTCCCTACTGCCTAACTGCCTGTCTTCCAGCGCCTCCTCCTCCTTCCTCTCCAACCACCAGGTTCCCTTTCTGATCTGGGTGTTGAGTTCTTTCTCCCTCAGGAGGGCCTAGTGCTTCCTCACTGAGCCAGATGCTACCAGCCCTTCCATGCCAAACCCAGATTCCATCTGTTAGGTCAGAACATGGCGTCCTCTTTCATATCGGGAATCTGGAACTTTGGAGGGCTGGGAGTTGAACAGTTAGAATCTTCTGTCACTGGTTGTACTTGGAAACTTGTGCATCATTAGATATCAATCATAATAATCACAGGGCTAATCTGGCCTTCGCAGTGAGGATGTGTAAGTCCGAGTTATTCAAAATTCATCTAGCTCTTTGGAGCCCTTTATGCAGGATTGGGACCAAAGTGAGGCAGGTGAGGAGGCATTGGCTTCAGGCACAAAATTTAAGGAGGTACAAAAAAAAAACCAAAACAAACCCACCAAAACCCTTTAGTAATTCAGATAAATAACATTTTAATGCAATGTTTAAAAGTCAAAATTTGTGCAAAAAATCCACGATGAAAAAAATTACCAGAATTGAAAGGAAAGACTGGATCTATCTTGTGAATAAAGAAATATCGATGGGGACTGTTTTATTTTGTGGCTGTAATGTACTCGAGAGAAGTTGATTCTGCGTGCTTTCTTGGGTTGTGTTTCTTAAACTAGGGTGATAGGGATTTCTAGAAGTGTAGAATTTGTGATGAAAATGTTTTGCAGTAAAGCGCAAATGGGCCACTTTTGGGAAAGAATGCAAAATTTCTACGAAAGATTAAAAGAAGTCAAAAGGAAAAGTGAGGAAATGTTCCCTCAGGAAGTTTTAGGCTGAGTCCTCAGAATCCGCATTTTATTTATTATGCCGCTAGGTGGGGTCAGTGAGTAGGGGAGACGTGGTCCTAGAGCTTGTCATTAAAGAACATCAAAGTACAAGACATTTGAATTGGAATAAAGTGCAGATTAGCCTGTGGTTGTACTTGGTTGCAAATGGGAGGGGGACTTGAAATAATGGAAAGAGCCTAAAGTCTGATGAACTTCGTATATGACCTTACGCAAAGCTTTCTTGGCCACGCACCTGATCCCTAGTACAAAATGAAAATGCCAGGACAAAGGAAGTGTAAGGTTATTTCTAGGTTTAATATTCTGAGATATTTTAGGGGTACCTGGGTGGCTCAGTCAGTTAATCGCCTGACTCTTGATTTCGGCTCAGGTCATGATCTTAGGGTCTGGAGATCAAGCCCTACCTTGGGCTTCCCACTCAGTGCAGAGCCTGCTTGAGATTCTCTCCCTTCTCCCTCTCTCTGCCCCTCCCTCTCCACTCATGATCTCTATCCCTAAATAAATAAATAAACAAATAAACAAATAAACAAATAAATAAATAAATAAAAAATTCTGAGATATTTTGAAAGGCAAAGGCTCCTGAGCCATCTTCCTTTAACATGTAATGCATGAATATCACCAGCAGAGGGCAGCAAGTGGCCTCAACGCTCCACCACCCTCTGCCCTGCCTAGTTTTTTAAAAGTTGTAATCTTCCAAACTTTCCACCTGCCCAGGGAGGAGTTGCAGTCCTATAAAGGACACTGTGTTCAAACCATCACCTGGGTGGCTCAATGAGTTAAAGCCTCTGCCTTCAGCTCAGTTCATGGTCTTGGGGTCCCGGGATGGAGCCCCACACTGGGCTCTCTGCTCAGCGGGGAACCTGCCTCCCCAACTCTCTCTGCCTGCTTCTCTGCCTACTTGTGATCTCTGTCTGTCAAACAAATAAATAAAGTCTTTGGGGAAAAAAAAAAAGAGCCAGTCCTGAGAGAGATTCTCCTTTTTTTTTTTAAAGTTTTGTTTTGTTTTTACATCTGCAAAGTAAAAAGACATTTTTAAGATGTTTTCTTGGCTCTGGGATTTCACTCTCTTGGTTTGGCTCCTGCCTTACTGGCCACTCCTTCTCTGTCTCTTGCCAGTTTCTGCTCGTCTCCCTCACCCTTCCATATTACCTGTCAGGGCCTGGTCCCTGTTGCTCTACTTACACTCATGGCCTCGTGACCTCACACTGTGTCCGAATTCACATCCATATCCCTGACTGGTTCCCTGAGCTCCAGACTCTCATATCCATCCCGGGACCCCAAATACATTTTGATGACATACGGGATGTGACGTGTGACTGAAAAATGAAAGACCTGAGCAACAAGAAAATTTGAAATATCATTTACTGAGATTGGGAAAGGTGAGAGAAAGTAACTTTGGGGGAGGAGACAGAAATCAGGACTTTGATTTGGACATATTGGATTTTGTGCTGTTAGAACTCCAGTTGCCAAATGTATTTGTTCGACAGTTACAATACGAACAGAATCTAACCACTCTTCCCTACGGCCATGCCAGGGTCTCCTGACTAGATTACCAAGAAGGTGGACATGTCCTGGCCTGGATGCAAATATAAAAGGAT
The DNA here is from genome assembly GCA_004024625.1 of Mellivora capensis. NCBI lineage: Eukaryota > Metazoa > Chordata > Mammalia > Carnivora > Mustelidae > Mellivora > Mellivora capensis. The sequence goes on from PISX010019687.1 coordinate 6,672, forward strand.
GTTAAAATTGGACTTTTTTGGCATTTGCTTTGTAAGATGCCCCCCAGGTCTATAATAATATGGTAAGTATCAAGTGGGTGAGTTTCTTACATTCCCTGACTCTGAATTGCTTCATATACCCACGGGATCTGACTGCTTCTGCCGTTCTCACCTCCTTTCCCTGACCGCCCTACTTCAGGCATACTGAGGTGGCTGCTGAGAGGCCCTGTTTATCTGGGGTCTCATGCTTCTCCCCTTGGCAAGCTCGATCTGTGTGCTCATATGTCCTGGATGTGACTGTGGAATTTTGTGGAATGATGGTACAATTTTCCCCACTTCTTGTTTTTACCAATCAATAAAGATGATAGTGAGTGTCCTAGACTCTAAGATCTTTGAAGTAAAACATTTATATTACAAGTATAGAAATTTTGATTTAAAATCTGCACTAAAATACATTCGCTCATTCTAAAAGAGCCACTGTGCTTGTTCTAATCATAGTTTGAGTCTATGCCTTCTTTTGTAATCCAGGCCAGACCCATTGCTTCCGAGGATTCATAAATTATTCAGAAGATTATCAAAGAATACTCACAGCTTCATGTATAAAATTGATTGGTGACCAATTAATATGCTGGGACATCGTATAGTAGGTAAACTTCTTCTGCATCCCCCCTCCCTCAATGCAGAAGGGAGACATGGCGTCTTCGTTGGGTAGGAGAGTCATTGGAGACCCAAATCTGCCAGATTATTGACTTCAGAGATTAAAAGCGTAGTGGAGAGGCGATAGATGGAGAGGATTTCAAGCAATATTAAAAAGAGCCAATTCGATGTGTTGGCATGATTCCCTGTCCACTGGGGTTAACTATTCCAGTTTTCCTAAGAATGAGGGTTTCTCAGGGGCTGGGATTTCAGTATTAAATTCGAGAAAGTTCTGTGAAAACCGGGGCGCTTGGTCATCCTATCTATCTTTGTACGACTCTATGCTCTTGTGGTGAGGCTGAGGTTCAGGGAAGGAGAAAGAGACGGAAGTGAAAACAATCAGTTCTCTGTAACCCATAGAGAGCTTTGAGAAAGGAAGAGAAATAATAAGAGTGGTCCATTGAGAGGACATAGGGGGAGATAGAAATGAGTATCATGTTTGGAATTTTTACAGTCTTAAGTGGTGGGACATGAGTTGCATGAAGAGTGTTATCAGTCCGTGTCCTCCAGAGAAACAGAACTAGTAAGATACGCATGGAGAGAGATATTTTGAGAAATGGGTGTGTGGGGACTGACAAATCCAAAATTGGTGGGCGGGCTGGAAATTCAAGTTAGTGTTGATATTGCAATCTGGAGGCCGAAATCTGTATGCTGGCAGCTCAGGCCCAATTTCTATGTTGCCTCTTGAGGAGGAATTGCTTCTCCTTTGGAAACCTCAATCGTGGTTCTTAAAGCCTTCAACTGATTGGATGAGACGCCCCCCCCCCCCCACACATTATGGAGGTGTTCGGTATAGATAAATGTTTTTGTGATTGTCCAGCATCACTGACCACCTGGGCTGCATACACACAGGTGGGCTAAAGAACGTTATTTGTGAGACTGGCACTGTGTGAATGACCTTGGGAGCCAACTGTTTAAAATATATTGCCTGGCCTCCAGATCCAGCCCTTCTGTTCTGGACGCCAAGAGCTACAGCCTTGTCTCCCATCCCCTCCTGCTCCAGGCAGGGCTGGCCCCCCAGAATGGGATCCTGGAGGGGAGGCAATGCACATAGCTCGGGCTCCCTGAAAATACAGAAACATGATAAAGTGGACATGTAGCTTGCTCCAAACTGCACGCATGTGAACAAATGTTTAATTTCAAACCCTGTTATTTGCTCATAAATATGGCCCTTGTGGGGATGGTCCATTGGAAGTGTCCCCTGAGGGGAGAACATGTGGCCCAGGCCTCTCAGTCGGGACTCCATCCTGTCTCCACGGGGCTTCCCCAGCTGGTGAGGTGGGATGTTGTAAGTACCTGATATGAGGTACAGTGGCCTTATTCTCATTTCTTGCCTACTATTCCCTTCATGTATGTGTAGATTCCTTTCCTCTTCTGTTTCTATTAGTGTTTCTATAATAATAATAGTTTTCTTTCCTTTTTGAAGCTGAAACAGGGCTGTGGTGAATCTTTTGTGCAGGGCGGGAGATAAGGGCTACTGATGTCGATATTCATCACACTAAAAAATACCTTGGCAGAAACATCTAAACGGGCATTGACCACCCCACTAGGCGCCCTAGCCTATTTCCGTTGACATATAAAATTAACCATCATCAGGGGCAAACTGAAGGGCAGAGTGATGGGAGAATCGACCCTTTGTGAGGGTGAGGTGTGGATCTCCAGGCAGGGTCTACTTGATATAGGCTCTGTCTGGGTTTAGGAAATGGCTCATGTCACAAAGCGGTACAGTGGCCACGGGGACCCATGGAACAGCCAGGGTGCCACCTGCCAGAGGAAGTCTCAGGCATCTGCCCCACTCAGAGGAAAGATGGCGGAAGTGTTGTAGCTGGACTTGCAGTGCACCCGTAGCCTCCACAGCCTCTGCCCTCCTCACTGGGACTGCCTGCTTGGCGTCTTAAGGGAACCCCACCCCTACCCTGTTCCCTCTGCTTAAGAAGGAACAGCAGGACGAGGAACAGGTGCAGGGAAGTTTATATGGTGTCCAAGCAACCCTGCCCTGACTTCTCAAACCACTGGAGGGAACTGAATTTTCTTGAAGGCACCCAGATTTCATTAACTGGTTAATTCAACACAAAACAGAAATATTGAACTGAAAAGATAGAATAACTGAACTTCAGGATTCAGACTTCCCGTAGGTCCAATGAGGATCCCACATGTCTCCCTGAGTGAGGAAATTCTGAGCCTGTCTTCCATCACTCATCTCTCTGCCCCTTGCACAGCCCTGTGACCCGAGGTCAAGGGTTTGCCATGTCCATACCCATCTGCAGGAGAAAAATATCTTCACATCTCGGTATTTTCCAGTCAGGGGTATTATAAAAAATTGGCCCCAAAGTTTTTCACTTTCTTTTTGTGCCTTCCAATTCTTTTGCCCCTCCCTGCCTCCCATTATTTGTTTCCCAGCATATATTGGGATTTTACCTCGGTTATTGATATGAAGAGCCAAGTTCATCATTTCTGGAAACTGAACCCTTTTAAAAACATTTTAAAATTGAAAATGGAAGCTCTTCAATCGATCTTGTAGCAGTTTGTCATTTTAGAACTTCTAGGTTGTTCTCAGAGCTTCTAAGTTGACTTTTGTGTGTTCCTGTCATACAACTCTATTTTGGAGTTATTTTTGGCTCCTTACATTTCCACTGGGTACATTCACAACCCACTGCTTATGAGATTTGCTTCTGATCTCCCTGACTACTTTGCATAAACCCCTCCAGGCCCAGACCAGCGGCTCAGGCTGTATAAAAGGGGCCTTTGCTACATGAGCTGAGCTGCGTCGGGCAGGCAGGGGCAGCAAGATGGTGTCACAGAGGCAGGTCCTCCTGTCCTTGTTGCTGTGGGTCTCAGGTGAGAAGCTGAAAAGTGCCACAATCCTTCTGGAGTAGTGTCATTTTAAACAACTTTTTAAGATATATACTGAGAAACACTGGTTATTTCCAAAATAGACCCAATGATGTACTGCCATGTGGCACCATTAGGAAGCACGTTTGCAATGACATATTTCAGTGTGACTGGGATAAAGTGTGTCTGTATCACCATTTTTCTGATTGCAGGTGCCCATGGGGACATCACGATGACTCAGTCTCCAGGCTCCCTGGCTGTGTCTCCAGGTCAACGGGTCACCATGAACTGCAGAGCCAGTCAGAGTGTTAGCAACGATTTATCCTGGTACCAGCAGAAACCTGGGCAGGTTCCCAGGCTCCTCATCTATGGTGCATCCAACAGGGTCTCGGGCATCCCCGACCGGTTCAGCGGCAGTGGGTCTGGGACAGACTTCACCCTCACCATCAGCAACCTCCAGGCCGAAGATGTGGGGGACTATTACTGCCAGCAGTATAATAACTATCCACCCACAGTGCTTCAGCCTTGAACACAAACCTGCTCCCCGGGGCCACGGGTCAGGGAGGCTTTGCTGCACCAGCTGCTTCCTCCCTGCTCAGCCCTGAACATGTGCATTCCCCTATCCGCCTGAGAAGTCACTTCTCCTGACTTACTCCTTGTAGGGCTTGTAAGGCCCAGCAGAAAATGAAGGGAGCTGACTTTTCCTGCATTCCCCATAACTTTTTAAAAAAAAAGATTTTATTTATTCATTTTCCAGAGAGAGAAAGGGAGAGCACAAGCAGGGGAAGCAGGAGGCAGAGGGAGAAGCAGGCTCCCTTCTGAGCAGGGAGCCCAACACAGGACTCCATCCCAGGCTGCTGGATCATGACCTGAGCTGAAGGCAGCCACTTAACCGACTGAGCCACCCAGGCATCCCTCTTGCATCCGTTTTTGTGGGAGGTTAGTGAAGACAGATGCTGTGAAGATGTCTTAGGGATACTGTCTGGAGTTTTTGTGTCCCAGGAAGCTGCGTGTTTCCCAGGGTCCCATGGCAAGAGTGAGCCGGGAAGGTTTGTCTTTAGCCTCTGACAAAGGGCCATGGACTTTACACCCTGTGGGACATTTCTCTTTTATTTCCTCATTCTTTTTTCTTCACCCTCCATCACCCTCCCACTCTGAACCTTCCAAGGATGAAACCTTTGAGCTCTCCTATTCAGAATTTCCCATGGGGAAGGTAGTGTCCCTCTCACTTTTTCCTTCCATGGGCCCTGCTTCTCAGCCTTCCTGGGAAGTGTCCTGTACATTCAATTCTGTTCCAGCTCCTTTCCTACCTCCCTTCTCTCTCTTTTCCATTTCTCCCAGGTGTACTCATTCTCACAAAGGCAATTCTCTCATTTTTTAAAAAAGTTTTTATCTATCTATTTATTGCTGGTGGGGAGGGGCCCAGGGAGATGGCGAGACTCTCAGGCAGACACCCTGTTGAGTGGGGACCTGGGCCTGCTCCATCTCACGTGCCTGAGATCATGACCTGAGCCGAAACCAGGAGTCGGACGCTCAACAGACTGAGCCACCCAAGTGCTCTGATGCCCTCACTCTTGAATCCCGTCACTTTAGGAACACGGGGTCCTGTGCCTCAGCACCTTTTTTCACCACTTGTCACCTTTTTCTTTAAAGTCATCCCTTGGGCATTCAGGTCTAATCTTGTGACTGAAGGAAATCTCGGCTCTAAGTGTTCCATAACTTGAGTCCCTTGGAAAACATTTCATGAGCCTGTCCAATTCTGTGTGAAAATGGAGACATTCAGAGCATCTTAGTATTATTTCCTCACCTCCTTCTGAAATGCATGGGTTGACGCAGTTTAGCTTCGGGAAAGACCTCAGCAAAACTGGTCAGTGTGGTCCAAATGCCTTTACCTATAAAACAGCTTCTCTTAATAATTAGAAAGATACTTCAAGGATCGCTATTAATGGATCCATTTCTCTCATTCAAGGTATGTTTTCTGAGGGCTTCCTCTGTGCCCAGAGCAAAGACATCTGCTTTCGCCCCAGCTGGGAGAGCCAGGTGATAATCAACGGCATCAGTAAACATTTACTGCGTTCTGTTGGAGGGGCTATAAAGAAAGGTAAAGGAAGGAAGGGAATAAAAGCTTGCCGAGTAAGAGTGAGCAGAAACTTAAATCAGATGATGTATTAGTTAGCTAGTGTCATGTGATAAATCACCCACAAAATACAGCGGCTTAAAATGGTAGCATGTTCGTGGCTGTCATGTTTATTGGTTGGCTGGATGGTTTGTTAATATGGGCCCAGGCTTGATTGATCTTGATTGATCTTGGCTGGCTTGCTCGTGTGCTTAAAGTTGGCTGAACCAGGAAGTTTAACGGATGCTGCTGATGTAGAAAGGCTCACATTTCTTTCCTCTCTTTCACATTTCTGTGGAGGGGCTGACCATCTTGACCATGGAAATAGGAAATGGCATACTTGGCTTTAAGTGAGGATGGAGGAGGAGCTGTTAGAACCTGAGGAAGGAAAGAGAAAGAATGGAGACTGACGAGACCAGGGAAGTGAAGTATGATTGTGGGGCAGGGTGAAGGGCTTCAGGAGGTGAGCGGTCATGAATCAAACTTGGAGAAGTTGGGATTGCTGTGTGTTTTCCTCCAGCAGGCGTGTGGAGGGTTGGGACTTTGTACATAAAATGAAACAATGGAAGGCTGAGGAAGATCTTGCATATAGGGAGTTGTTACAAAGAAGGATCATGGAATTTCAGCTGAGGAAGGAGGGAAATGATATTATGAAGGATTTAAAGACAAGAAAATATGGAAAGCTCAATAGATTCACTAAAAGCTAATTTTCAGAAAACAGTAAAATTATGACTCTCATTGAGAGATAGTAATGATGAACATGTGTTGAATTATTTTACTCATATGCTGTGAGGGAACTAGGAAGATGTAACTGGTTCAAAGGAAAAGTCAAAACACATGAACTGCAGGGAGAGGCAAGCTGGTTCTCCAAGGTGAGGTAAGACGTCAACTAAGTCACTACCAGACAGGAAGAATCATCCATTTATCAGTTACCAACAGTTTATAAAGAGTTGCAAGATAGCTCAAAGATAATGACCAGGGTTGGACCCTGATAACCTGGAGAAGTACACTACAGACATGCCATATTTTCCATGGAAATACAACACATATTTTTCCTATAGATTTCAGGTCTTCACAGTAAGAAAGCCAGAAATTATTGGCAGTGGCATACCTAGTAGATTGAGCTGCAGAATTCTGAGAAGGGGTCACGGCTGAGATATTCAACATTTTAAAAAAGATTTATTTATTTATTTATTTATTTATTTATTTATGAGATAGAGATAGAGAGAGAAAGAGAGAGAGAGAGAGAGAGAGAGAGCGAGCATACCTGAGCTCATGAGCCGGGGGAAGGAAGAGGGAGAAGCAGACTCCCCGCTGAGCAGGGCTCCATCCCAGGATCCCGGGATCATGACCTGAACTGAAGGCAGAGGCTCAATGGACTGAGCCACCCAGGCGCCCCCGAGGTGCTCCGCATTGTATGGTGGAGAACTTGTCATGATTTTCTGATGGTGCTCCTAAGGCATGGCCACCAGAGTGACTGGTCGAGATTGGGTGGGGAAGAGATGACTGGAGGAGGACCAGCCAAACAACCGAGAGAGCAGGGAGTGGAAGGTCATGCCCTGAGTACACTGAAACCACCGGGAGTTGTGACAGGCTGAGAGAGGTCCAGGAGGCGGGAAGTAAAATATTCCAGAAACCAGGAGAGACTTTGGGGCTGGTGTTGGTCTGCAATAAGGAGTGATCCTAGAGTGATGCAGTCTACCTATCTTGATTTCAAACACTGTTCTTCCACTTTCTAGGCAGGCCTAGAAGTCTAGAAGAGGCCGAAGGGGGCGACAGAAGCTTGGTGAGCAGGCTGCCGGGGAAACATAGAAGCTCAGGACACTTTTAGAAGAAACGGGGTGGTGTGGCTACTGCGCATGTCAGTGGTTTGGTGGGGAGCATCAGAGAGAAGGTGTCCAGGTGGTGAGTCCTTTATCTCTCCCGTCTTCCATATTTTTTGTTTGCCTCCCTCTTATAATCTGCTCTGCTGTTCTTTCCAAATTTAAAAGGTTTTCTAGTGACAAATGGAGCCTGCTCTTTGCTCCTGGTTTTGCACTAGAAGTCTTTTTTTTTTTTTTTTTTTTTTTAATGTGAAAAATATGTTGGGAAAAGAATAATGTGCTTTGGTTCCAGCACAAAGATAGGCCGAGATTTAGTGTTTTCTCCTTCTTGAGATGTTTTCTCTGGATTAAAATTTGAATGGCAAAGTCAGGAAATAGGAATGCTCAGTAGATGGTGATTACAAACTTCCCGTAGAGAGGAAGTTGTGTGCAGGGACAGAGTTGAATGCATTGTGAAGCGTGGTAGGGACCTGAGTGGAGAGGGCCATACTGGGGCTGTTATGACTAGCATGAGATCCAGAGAGAGGGCTGGAGTCTGATTGAAAGGACGTGAATGGAAAAACAGAGAAGGAAACTAGAGTTCTTTTGAAGAGGAGTCCCAGCTATAGATTTGAAAATAATACCATGCCAGTCTTCTTCCTCACATGCCCAACCGAACAAAACAAGCAAATGAACTGCCTTGGTATTGGTGGCTAGTTAGTGAGAAGCAGCTGGGACACCTACCCCCTTGCCCAGGTGTGATGGTTTATATGTGGGTCCTGTCATTATGATGGTACATCCTGATGTTGGAAGACTGAAGTCAGCCATATTGTCTTTAGCTTGCGGGCTGCGGATGGTAAGAGTCAAGTCTGTCCTAGAGCCGCTGCCACTGAACAGGGGGGGCACCCCATTAACTGAGATGGAAGGGAGGTAAGAGAGGGTCTTCGGTCCGTGCAGGTGCAGGTAAGCAGTGCTTCCTGGCCGTGTGGAGGGGGCTCTCACTGGCCCTGCAGCTGATGGAGACTCTCTCCTGGGGAACATCCAGGGACCTGGCAGCTTGGGAGAGTGTCATGTGCCCACTGGAAGCTGCCATCAGAGGCACACTGGGCTGATGCAGAGATGCTGTGTTTCTGTTAGAGCCAGAGTGGGCCTCCCAAGGTGAGGCTAGGCCTTAAGCAAGCCTGTGCGTTTGGTGGTGTTCCTTTCCGGTCCCCTCCCAATACCACTCTTCTCAGGAAGCACGAGGGTCGCCCCTGAGGGAACTCTCAACTTGGGGACATTCTCTCACCTGGACCCTAAGAGCAGGAGCCTGAGGATCTGGCACCATCAGGCTGCCTCTCGCCCTCCCAAGGCTGCTCAGACCCTCTCCATGGAAAAGACCCAGTGAGCAGCATCAGGCCTGTGGTGGAGGCAATAGGGGTGGGAGGTTGATGCAAATCCCCATGGAGGACGAAGGCAGAGCTGGCAGAGTCCAAGGTCATGGTGGTATCTGGTGATGCTACCTGCTGGCCGCTCCTCTGGGCCCCCTGATCTTGCCTGGCCCTCCCCCTGACAGACAAAGAACTAGAATGATTGTTTAGGTGATGGTAAGTCACAGGTGGCTCAGCCTGCTCCTGTCTGGGAAAAGTCACTGGGAGCTATTTGGAAGGCATCTTGTAGAAGATGAAGAATTAGTTCATGAGAAAGTGTTGAGGTGTTAGAGGATGTGCTCTGCCCTGCGACTGGGATTCACACGGGTTTATCTTCTGGGCTTTGTCACGGTGCCTGCACACCACACGTCAATGCTAGAAGCAGGGTGAACGTGAAGTTGGGCACAGGAGGTTCTCCACTCTGAGCAGGAGTGACTGCTCTGCCTGGGAGGGATTCAGTAAGACAGGACATTGGTTTCTAGGACTGAGCAGATAGAGTCCTGGGCTTATCCACACGGAGGCAAGTTCCTTGATTATTGTCTGTTCCCAGCCTTCACCAAGGTTCCATGCTCAACCCTCTCACCCTTTCCATGTCCTGAGGACATGTCAGGACTTCATTTGCAGGCCTTTTACTCAGTGGGGCCGACTTCCTCTCCCCATCGGAACCAGGCCACCTTGGTTCACTCTTTTATAATCCTGCGGCTTTCTCTTCGTGACAATAATCACAACTTGAAATAGATATTGTGGCAATTCTGGGGATTAAAAGTGTTCCTGAAATAACCTATATCCTCCCAGTAGGACAGCCCAGGGCACTCCCCCACGTGGCATCTCAGAATAGAAGGCAAAGATTTAAGAAACCGGTCCCCTAATCCCTTGGGACATGCTTGAGCTATACTTGGAAATTTCTGGCAACCCCAAGTCCCACAGGGTGTTCTGAGAGCAGGTGTCCCCTTTGGGCACAACCTCAAGCTCTTCTGAGCTGATTTGCATGTTGTGTCATTAGACAAAACCCCAGGCTGCTCTCAGCATCCTTAAAGGCAGCTGGTCAGGGCCCCGGAGGAGAGTCTGGTTCAGCTCTCCAACATGGGGTCTGGGACTCCCCTGCTGTAGATCCTGCTGCTCTGAGCTCCAGGTAAGAGGGGGTCACATGGAGAAATGATGGGTAAACTCTGTGTGGGTAAACTCACACGATGATTTCCGTGTCTCTGGGTTCTTGGTGGGTTGAATTCAAACATTTTGCGTGGGGTTCTGGTTGCCCAATTTCCTTTCATTTTCTGGTTCCTCAGAGTGTTGTCCATGACTTTGACTACAAGGTCATCTGTGCTGCGGGCCTCCACTGGGATGCTCTCAGTACCTCTGTCAAATTTGTTGTGTTTCTCATTCTAAATGTTGTTTCCTGCCACTGTGATAGCACCATGAAATGCTTCTTTCTGTTTTAAAGACACAGTTTGAAGGCGAATGGACTTCCTTCTGTCTAGCTGTCCCCTCTCAAATCTTGGCTTCAGTTGTACAAGCCTGAGGGGAGGTTGGTGCTGAGCTGTAGTGAATATGCTATCACAAGAGAATGAGTCAGTGCTTTGAGGATGACATATGTCCAATTCCACAGGCTCACCAAGAGAGGAACTGTCCATGTACTAATGAACCATATGGATGCATATCCTACTAACAAAATTCTATTCACATGGTTCAGCAAACAAATATGCAGAGCTACCTTACAGCCCTATTAATTCCCTTTAGCTGGGCACATTTGTGCAGTGTACAAACTGAGCTACTCTATAGAGCACTCCTGAGTCCCCAGCCTCTGCTTCTTAACAAATATCTCTTGATTTCATCCCTATTGCTCAGAGCCCTCAAATAGAAACTCTGATCATGACCTCCATTGAAGAATAGCTTCAAACAAAAAAAAAAAGGAGGGAGAAATATGATATCTCCTAATCATGACAAAGACGATATTCTATATTCAGGTTTTCCATGTGACTCTGTAAAGAAGTGACATGGCAACAAGCACAGGGCAATGAGAATGGTAATGCCCTGATGCCATTGAGAAGAACACAGCTATTACATGTTTGTCCACAGGAGGGTGCTACCAACGGTAGTCATAGACGCACCTGCCTTGTGGTTATTCTCCTTGACAAACAATATTGACTTTGTTGGATAAAAAAGAGTAAAGGAAACCTCATCTAAGCTGGGAAGTTCTCCTACACATACCATTCCATGGTTAGAGTCTGCATAACCAATGGGAAGAAGAAATGTAAGAATTCTCTCGACAAGGGAGGACATTTTTCATGTAGGAATTCACTTCCTGCTTTTAAGAAAAAAGAAGGATGAGCTCTCCCTGCAAGCAACAACCACTGCTTGCAGCCAATGAGAAACCACCACAACCTCCAACTGTCCTTCTCCAGTGAGCATTTGTACAAAACAATCTTGCCCAATCTCCTCCTAATGCATGTTAAAAGCAGACCTTCCTTTTGCCTCTTCACACTCAGCAGAGGTTTGCCATAGTTTGCTTTGACCCGAATTGTAGTTCTTCTCCTTTTCTCAAGTAAGCTTCTTTTGCTAGGAAAATAGCTATTTTTTTGTTTAAGGTTGACAAGTGCACTAACAGAATTATTAATTCAGAATAATGATAAAATTAAATATTCTTAGTAGGGGGCCAGGGAGAAGGACTGAGGGAGAGAAGGAGAGATAATCTTAAGCAGTCTCTGCACTCTACACAGAGCCCAATGCAGAGCTTGATGTCACGTCCCTGAGATCGTGACCTGAGCTGAAGTCAAGAGTCTGACGCTAAACTGACTGACCACCCAGGCACCACATCACTCCTGATTTTTAATGTCAACATGTAAGTAAATCAAACTCCCCAGGGCCCTGGTCAGGGATATGAAGCTACCATTGTATGACATCTAAAGGAAGGGGGCCTGGTTTAGCTCCTTGGTTCCGAAGACCCTGTACAATTCCATAGGTTTTCAGTATCATAGAAAGCAAAGAGAAAGACAAAATACTGTCTTTGATGGAGACATAATTTGGTCATTCATTTTTTTTAATTTTTGTAACCTATTAGGAACAAGTTGACTTTAAAACTTTTATGGAAGCTTAATGGACAAATAAAAGTAAAGGCAACATTTAAGAACAAAGTTGTAGAGCTACAACAACCACAGAATGAGCAAAAATCTATTACCTATTTTATTTGTTTATTATTTGTTTATGGTTAACATACAACGTTAGTTTCAGGTATAAACGTAGTGATTGAACATTTCTATACCTTATGCAATGCTCACCACGATAAGAATTACCATCTGTCACCATACAAAGTTATTAAATATCATTGGCTATATTCTCTATGTTATACCTTACATCCCCATGAATTATTTATTTTAGAACTGGAAGTATTACCTACTCTTTGAAACAGTTTTTTCCCCTTAGGTGCATCACAGTATGAATAAAAATGTTCTGGGTGGTATACATTTGCTTTACAAATACACATCAAAAATGTGTATTCATAGGAAAGGTTAGGTCTTAGGGAGTCATCTTCTTTTCTCATTATTAGGAGGAATCATCATTTCTCATTCTTAGGAGGAAGACCCCCTGTTCTAATCATGAACTCTTGGACTCTGAGGACAGGCAAGGATCACAAAATACAGAGACGGTTTTTTTCTGACAAACAGCGGGGAGAAGGTCCTCAGGGATGGGTCAGGAACCCTGTGTCTGTGTGATCCCCCAAGAGGCACTGGTTCTGCCCCTGCCGAGGATCTGCCCAACCCCTCAGTGATTTGCATGTTTCCCCCAGAGCCCATTTCTGCTCTTCAGAATCTTCATGAAGAGGTTGCTCAGACATTCGGGGCAAAAAAGAGCCTTGGGCTGGGCCTTGGATCAAACATGGGAGTCCTGACCCAAGTCCTCTGCCTTCTGCTGGCCTGCCTCCCAGGTGAGGAGGGGAGTGCAGGGGACATCCCCGAGATGGTGGGAGTCCTCTCCTCCTGACTGTGGGATCTCCCCAGGGATCCTCCTTGTGGATCCCTGACCTGGGTTCTCCCCTCCCCTCGGAAACTGAGTGTTCTCAGAGTAGGGGACCAGGGCTGCCAGAATCTTCTGGGAGGAACGTGGAGTGGGACCTGGTAAACAATGGTGACTTTGTGTTGTGTTTCCTACCCAGCCGCCTGCGGGCACGCAGGGCTGACCCAGTCTCTGGTCTTCCTCTCCATGTCCCTAGGAGACAGCATGTCCATCACTTGCAAGACCAATGAGAGTATCAGCGATTACTTGAGCTGGTATCAGCAGAAACCAGGCCAAGCTCCTAAGCACCTCATCTATGATGCTGGTAACCTCAAGTCTGGTGTCCCAGACTGGTTCTCTGCGATTCAGTCGGACAGAGAATTCATCCTCAAAATCAGCGCAGTAGAGGCTGAGGATTCTGCCAGGTATTACTGCCAGCAGGATTATATCCTTCCTCCCATGGTGCTACAGCCCCGAGCAATAACTGTCCCAGGGATGGGTGGGGACGGCTGGAGGAGCAGTGGGCTGTGCTTGGGGTGGTTCCAGCAGCTGCATTCTACTCTGGGTCTGTTCATTGGGGCAGGAGCTGCTTTGGGGATGGGCTTGCAGGGCTCAAGGATCAAGGGACTTTGTCCTTCAAAAGCTTCCTTTCTTAATGACACAAATCCCAAACCTCAGGAATTCTAAAAATGAAATTTCTCTTGCAGGCCTGCAACGGAATTTATCCATGGGATGGACTTGAATCCTATCTCTGATAAACACACTGTGAAGTAGGCAAAAAAAGGGAACCTGCATCCAAGCAAACACTACTACTACTACTACTACTACTACTACTACTACTACTATGACTAATACTAGTATTGCAAATACTGGTACTACTAACGTTAGTACTAATACTTCTGGCACCACTACTGGAATGCTACTACTACTAGTAAAACTAATAAACATCAACAACTACTCTGTCAACTGCCATTGAGTGAAATTTTGAGGACTTACTGTGTATTGAATACTGTACGAAGGACTCATTCATCTAGCGCAATTCATATCACAATAATCCTCTAGAGATGAGAAGTCAGGGGTTCTCAGAGTTCACGTTACTCAACATGCCAGTGGCTGTAAAGGAAGTAGATGGAAAAAGAATCTGTTATTTTGACTCCATAATTTCTACTCATTATTAAACTACATTCATTAAAAAAAATTAGTACAACTAAAAACAGGTCAAGGCAGAGACTGTTTCTAGCATCCCACAAGCTCCCTCAGTCTCCTTCCCTGTCAATTCCATGCCCACCCCCCACACACATACCACAAGAGGTCACCCCTCTTCTGTTTTCTATCCACATTGAGCAGATATTCTCTGACTTTGAACTTCATATAAGTGGAATTATACAGTATGTACTTTTTTGATGTCTTGCTTCTTTGGATCAACGTGTTCTTTGAACTTCATCTCTGTTGTTGGTGTGGCCATAATCCGTTCTTTTCCTGCTGAATGGTCCAGTATTACATAAATACATCACAATTAATTTTTTCATTCCTAGGAATAGTATGGAGGTCTTGTGACATAATGGGAAAAGTGGGCAAGCATCCATGTATTGCAGGCATTTCGTAAGACAGTGTGCCTTTTATTTTTATATCATCTTTGCACACATTACACAGCATGTGTCTAATAGAGAAAATATCCATGAAGCTATTCTTACCATCCATCCATGCAACGTACTTTTGTTTTCTAGTTTATTAGAATATACTCTGTTTTAATCTATTAGTCTAGCTTTTATTAAAAAACATATGATCATGACACTAATTCCTTAGCCCATGAACAGATAAAATCCTACATTTTATAAAATACTGCCCTGGGGGATATTTCTCAGTGTGACATTTTATAGAGGCCCGAGACCCAAAAACCTGAAAGTATGCTACAGCAGGTCCCCCAACGTGATGGGGGTGATTTTCCTTCCTGTGAGTCATGGGTTAAGTATTAAAGAACTACAGAAAAGAAGAAAAAGACCATATAAGATTATGTAAGAAAGAAGAACAACCCATGATGTTTTAACCTTTTTTGGGTGAGGTTTTGTTACTGGGTGGTAAAAAGAAACACAATGAACAGGTCTGGAGGCTTGATTGAAACCCTGAACAATTAGTATAGATCAAGGCAAAATAATTCTGTGTTTAGGAATTGTGAGTTGGTTGCTGATAAAAAGCCCTAGATCCTAATGTGGTTGTAGAGGAGACACACTTGGGTTAGTTCTAAATTTTTCTTCCGCGTGTCTCTCCATGAGGTTCCTCAGTACACCTATGATGACCATGATTATGGGAACACTGAACACAGTAGTGATAATAACAAAATAAAAAATAAAATATGTTACGTTTTTGATAGAGTGCCAAATACCTTACTTTTGATTAAGCTGCAAACAGAACCATTGTTGTCACAGTCAAAGACACAGAAACTGAGACAAAGGGAAGTTAAGTGAACAGGATCAATATCACACTTCCATAAGCAAGGCGGCTTTGTCCCCAGCCCAAATGGGGTGACTTCATGGACTTCTCTGATAATATCAGGACCTTTGGATGGATAATGTGTGACTGTCAGTAAGCTCTAATTCCTGAAGTGATGACCATTCATGTGGAAGTTGGAGTAGCATTGATAAAACTGCTTCCTTGAAATGTACAAAAAGGTTGGGAAAGGAGAGTTGAATGACTTCCGTTTTCTTCTGAATGGGCTTGTGCCAAACACCATCTGGAGGAGTTAAAGTGATAGGTAGGGCAGGAAGACACAGGAGAGAAATCCTTCCCTCAGGCTGAGACCTTGGCATCCTCTGCCATCCCCACCTGGGGATGGGTTGCTCAAGGGCAGAGAAGAGGAAGTGTATGGTCTCGGGAGCTGGAAGCCCAGATGGCCCTTTGCAGCCCACCCTGCTGTCCAGAGCCCATGTCGATATCTGGGTCAGTGCTCTGGGGGGAGATCTGCCTCAGTTAGGACACAAATCGAATCAGGGAAGCCCCAGATATCTGCAACACATATAATCATCAAATAGCTTCTTATAAGCCTAGAAAAATAATTAGTACAAGTAAGGGGAAAAAAAGAGCCACAGTAAGCACTTACTTCTGCAAAGATGATAAGTAATTATATAAAAAGCGTGTAAATTTGATCAGTAATGAGGGAACTGCCCATTAAAATCTCACTGTGTTGTTGCTACGGCACAACAGATGGGCTAATGTTGAGCAAACTGCCAAGATTAAGTTGTGGTGAGGCTGAAGAGCTAGTGGACATTTCACGTGCTGCTGCTGAAATGTGTATTGGCACATCCATGTCGTAAAGTTGTTCATGATTATCTACAAATGAGGAATATACGCACACCCCGGGACTCAGTACTTTTTTACTCTGATATACCCAACAGAGTTGAGAGTGTGCGTGCTCAAGGAATGTCATGACAGCGGTGCTTATGACAACCCCAAACTGGAAACAACCAGTTACTGATCTAGAATGGAATGGATGCTTCAGTTATGGTGTTTGCAAACATCTTTATCCCCTCTGTGCTTTATCTGAGTGGTAGTTTTGAAACCTGTGACAGTTTCGATGCTGCCCAAATTACCAATCTTTCATGTGGAGTACCCGTCATGTCTTATCTGAAAAGCCATTTCATACCTCAAATTGATGAATATATTACTATTCTATTTTTCTAAGCTTTATCACTGGACTTTAGTTCTATAATCTAGCTGGATTGGGTTCTTGGACATGATACAGAGTAGGGGATCAGATTTCATTTCTCTTTCAGTAGGAATGTCCACTTGAACCATCCCACTATATTAGAAAGAACGTTCCTTTTTAATTGTCTTAGGAGCCACGTGTCACAAATTAAGCATCCCCATAGATATATGTCTGTTCGAGGACTATGTTTCATTCCCCTGGTCTCTCTTATATCTTTGTCATAATATTACAGTGCCCTAATTACTGTGACTATAAATAAGTCTTTTTTAAAAAAGATTTCATTTATTTATTTGACAGAGAGTGAATACGATCTGTGGGGGAGAGGGGCAGAGAGAGAGGGAGAAGCAGACTCCCCACTGAGCAGGGAGCCAGACGCAGGTCTCGTTCCCAGGTCCCTGAGATCATGACCTGAGCAAAAAGGCAGATGCTTAACCGACTGAGCCACCGAGGAGCCCCATGTGTATTTAAATCAGTCTTAATAGTCAATGGAGTATTCTCTCAACATTGTTCCTTTTCAGAATTGTCTTGGTTCTTTTTAGCTCAGAATTCCCTATATGTTTTACAATGTACAAAAAGAGCAACTAGGTTTTCATTGGAAGTACGTTGAAACATAGGATCAATTTCTTGAGACAGACATATTGAGACTTCGGATGCACGAAAGCATAATATTTCTCCATTTATTCAGGTCTCCTTTACTTTGTCTTAGCAAGGTTTTATTATCTTTGGGTGTGTATGGTGTGTGGACCCGTGTACGTAACAATGCAAGTCCTCTCATATGCACGTTCAGCTTACAATATATTTGTAATCGCCAAGACAATAAATTATCCTTAAAAATGTTTCCTCTGTGTCTGTCTCCATTACTAAAATTCAATTTCCCATTTGGACAACCTGCGATTGCATTAGCTATGCAAAAGTCAACAGAAATACGGGACTTAATGTAATCCACACGAATATGTGTATGTATTTGGATTTTCAGAGGAAGTACTTTGGGATGAAGGATCAATTTCTTGGAGAATGATTCTCTCAGGCACATGTCTAACGTCATGAGACCCTCTGTGACTCTCAATCTCAGCTTCCATGGCAAGGACACTCACAGAGAATCATTTCCTTCCACCTTCCTCTTCTCAGGTGGGGCACAGAGCAGCAGAAAGCACAATAGTAGACACAGAGATCCCAACTCGCTCCAATACCCGGCCTGGCCCACCTCACCAGTCTGCTCTGGCCGGGACGCATGAAGAGCCACTCAGCAAGGTGAGGACCGAAGCAGATTCACTTAGAGCAGAAACTGCACGGTCTGGACACAGACGTGTTCTTCCTCCTTCTTCCCTGTCAGCCATAGGATTGCATATGCTGAAGACACATGTAGTCATTTCCTGCCCAGGGACAACCTCGGCCAAGCTGACTGGGACACGGACAGGACGGACCCTGCCCGAACCATTCTAGCAGCTGCGAATGGGGACAGAAGCTGCTGCACTCAGGATCCTCCAGTCCCCACTGTGTATCTCTCCGTCTAGCTCCTCATCTGAACCTTTATTATATTTTTAATAACCTGGGAAACAAGTAGGTGCATCTTGAAGTGATATAAGCTGCTCTAGCAAACTAATCACACCTGAGGAGGGAATCATGGACCCCGTGTCTACAGCTGGTCAGAGACAGAGGTCCCTTCTTCACTCCCATTAGATGATGACACTCCCAATGGGCTAGTCCTTCTCAAGCGGGGGTCTCCATGCCACCCTGCAGAGCCACGGGCAGCTGCTCTGGAGGATGAAGTGTGGACGGGAAGCCACTGAGAGCAGACCCAGGGCCAGGAGGCTGTGCCCCTGAGGAAACTCCATCTTGAAAGTGCTTGTTGTCCTCCACACAGCGGGTCAGGGACTGCCACCTGGCTTCTGTGCACTGGAGCTTCTCCACCCCCGGGTGGTTCCTTGTGCCCAGTGTCTGGGACAGTGGTGACACCTTCTACACAATATGCAGGGACATCAATCTCTTCCCAAAACTTACACATGGGATGGATATAGACTCAGATTTATGGACTTCCCTGAAACAAATCTAAAGTAATTTTTCTTTCCTGTCACAAACTTAAAAAATTCCTCTAATTAAAAACCAAATTCCCAGAATGATGACAAAACTAATGTGATGGACTCTCCATACATTCCAGAAAGAACAAAAATAAAAGTGAAAGTGAGGGAATCTGAGGAGAAAGGAGGAACCGCTATGAAAAGGCCTGCGTCTCTGGCAGGAGCATCATGCATGCATGAAGGTACAGCAGGAGAGGAAGCGATGACATTCCGGGTAAGGATCTGACCTATGTGCCCCAGTCAGGTCCACTCTGGAGATGGACCACAGGGCTGCTCCCCCCAGAGGGCTGGCTAAGCCTTTTGTTCTACTGCATCCCAGCTCCACTCCCCCTCTGCCCATTCCTGCATTCTCTTTCCGGAGGTGGTGATGTCAAGAACATTCCCCAGCCAGTGTTGCACATGCTGTATTCGATTTCAGTTTGCTTTCCGGGGAAAAATTCCTGTGACCAGTGATGTCAGAGAGTAGCACAGACCACATGGTCAGAATAACCTGCATAGGCAGAAGCTGTCCATTTCCCAAAATGCACAGGGACAGAATGATGTCAGAAAGAGAGATTGTGGTGGTATATAATTTAGCATATGTTATTTGAAGTTAAGTCAATCTGCTGACCCGCAGAGTATGTTGTCTCTCTAACTGGCAAACTCTAGCTTAGGGTTGCTGCACCCTAAAATCACAGCTTCTGACTCAGTTCCTAGACCCAAGTCAGTTCCTACTCTCAAGCACATTGACTCAGGGGAAGGCTAGGTCTTAAAGGAAAGACCTTAAGGTTTTGCCATAGATGTATTGAGGAAATCTGGCTTCTTATTTTCCCTAAGGAACTTGCAGCTTAGGGCTTGAGCTCAGATAGTGTCCTCTCTGCCCTGATGACAAAGCCCTCTGTTAGAAGCACACATGGGGGATGGCAGTGCTCTGGTGGAAGAGACAAGGGAACTAGCTTTCCATGGAGAAAACGCAAAAAACCCCATAACAAACAAACCATCTCAAATTAAAGCAGTGGAAGGATATTTGTTAACTGACAAGAAAGCTGTAGGAGTCCATGAGAACTCCTCAGGACAGAAGTTCCATCCCTCACAGGAGACACTTTGGGGCTGGGGATGCAAAGTGCTACATAGAGTTAAACGTTTATTAAAATGAGTGATTATGAGGTGGTCTGTGGTCAAAGGGAACTTCTGTCTCACTTTCCCCCTTAGACTGTGGTGACTGGGGGCCTTGCCCAAGGATTAGCATCGATACATGAATAACCCTCACAGCCAACAAAAGACATTGCTCCCATTTCTTCACAGGACTCACATGAATCTCAGCTCTAGAAAATTTATTTACTTATTTACTTATTCCAAAAAATGTAAAGAAAATAAATGACAGTATTGGGAAGGAATTCAGATTATGTATATGGAGATCAGGGCTTTCAAATAACTTATAAAGTCAGGAGATTAACACATTCACATATATATGGGAGCCACCTGGAGCCATAATTATTCTCTTTGAGTTCATCCTCTAGTGGGTGAATATTTGCAGTTATTTAGAAAAGGTGACCCATTTCAGTCACAGGTCCCAAAAATCTACTCAGCAAACTCTTGGGGACACTCCTTCTGCTGGGTGGCAGAGAGAACTTCCATTTGGGCTCAGTCAGGACACAGGTCTGTTGTCTTTCAACTTCAGCAAAGCATTATAAGTTTGCGATGTTTGCCTTGAGAAAATTTATAGATTGAGTTCTACAGAAAGTATAATAGCATCACACTTCCACCCACACACTCTGACCCCAGAATAATGGACACACATAAACAAAGCAGCAACAGAATCGTCCTAAGGGACGCAAATCACACCCTGGCTTCCCATTTTATGGATTCCAAAGGCAGAGAGACAAAAGCGCAATTCCCTTGGCAGAGAGACAAAAGTGCAATGAAAAGCACCTGTGTAAGTCCTTGCTCATTGAGGCGACAGTGGTCAAGATTAGAGACTACTAGAGTCCTGGTCCCCACCTGGACCTCATGGAGGTTCTTCTTACATCCCTTACAGATGCCGATGATTTCTGTGTGGTGTGCAGTGACCAACACTGATGAAGTCACTTTACTGTCCAGGGTACAACAAAGTTCCTACATACACAGGAGATAAAGACTCCTCTTAGGAAATAGGAACAGTCTTTCTTCCTTCTACAGGTAGCAGAGGAAAATTTCAAAGCCTTCTCTGTCAAGAAAGAACTTTCAGAAGGTTTTACAGTTTTTAGGTATTTCAGGGCAAGAAATTATGAGATAAACAACCAAACACAAAAGGAGACTTTTAAAGCTTTCATGTTTTGTAGGAAATAGTAATATTTTTGAAGTTCAAGCATCCTTAGGAGTACGTTATACAAAACGTAGTTTCAAAACTGATACACAGTAAATAAACATGATGGATGAATAATTTTCAGCCAAATTTCCACACATTGAGATATCACACATGATAATGGGTAATGTGATTCTGATTTTCTTTAGTATTTTTGACACACAGTGTTAGATATTGTGATTATTAATTTAACATGTGTAATGAATAGTTTTCAAACTCATCTTAAGATTTACAATATTATCTTATATTTTCCTTTTTGTTTTGTTTCTGATTTTTTTCATATCATTGAGTAAACTTTCTGAATCATTCACCAGCAGGATTCATTAGGAGGACCGGCATCGTCAAAATAAGATTCAGGATTTCATTGGCTAGCACTCTAAGATCAAGGGAGAAAACACATGAAAGAGTAAATAAAATGACAACCAGGAACATACGGGACATGGGCTATTAGTCCTAGTTCTATCGCAACTTGTCATCAGCACCCAAGTCCCTCCAGAGAGTTCAGGATTTACTTTCAGTACCATTTTCACATAATAATTCTTCCAACTATGGTACAAAATCGCACTCTAGGAGGATTTCCTAGAGGATACTCAGGCCGAGATGTGTTGTGTAATCTTGCCTGGACTTGCATGTATTCAGTAACTCTTCAATTCAGTACGACCTTGTATTTGATTTACCTGAGATCTCACAGAACTACAAATTCTATTCCTTCAGTTTCTCCAGGATTTTGTTTGCCCGACAGTGACTTGAGTTGTGAGGTAATTTGAGGTTGACACAATTCTCTCCAACACCTGACTAACATCTACATCAGGCTGACGCAGGCAGAATCATCAGGTTATGTCCCAGCTTTAATGAAGGAGGGTTGGTAAACTGATGCCCCAGGCAGCTCTGACCCCGCACCCTCTTCCATGGTGACTGTGGTTCACCTGAGACCCCAAAAATGTCCATCATAGGTACAGGTGACCTCAAATTATTAGAAGTTTTATCCCAGTCCTGCTATTCTCACCTACAGAATCTCATTGTGAACTACAGACTCAGAGCTGCAGACGCTGAACATAAAATCCAAGTGAGAGACACAACTTCTCACACAGAACTAACAAGGAACGAGACCCCTGACAGAAACTGCTTATGCATGACGAGGAAGCCTCTGTATGGGAAGGGAAACATTGTTTTCTGGGAAATGGGAAACATTATTCATTCTGTCCATCCTCTTAGAACCTGTTGACTTAAGAAATCTCTTTGTTTGATATGGGGTGTGTGTGTGTGTGTGTGTGTGTGTGTGTGTGTGTGTGTGTCTACCTTATCTAATATGCACCATATGGTGTGTATGTGTCTGTCACCTGTCTGTCTTGTCTGTCTATCTATCTATCCATCTATCTGTCTCTCTGGGAAGAGAGAGAGAAGTATGGCAGGATACACACCAGGTTGTAACAAACTGTTACCACAAACATACTCACTGCCTGAAGCATAACATTTTGTCTTCTCTCCTATTATATGCAGGACTAGGAGTTCTCCTCCTGTAAGTTTGAGATTCTTCCTTACCTGTCCCGTTTCTTAGCTTCATCTTCTCAAAGAGTAGATAACCAACAAGGTCCAAGGGTGAGTTTAATTCATTTTAAGTCATTATTAAATTATGTAAAACCATTAACCTGGAAACAGCAGATTCCAGAGACTCTAGTTCATCCTGGGATCCGGAGATCACTGGCCAATTAGCTGGAGTGAGGGTGGGACCTGTTTCCTCCTGGACATTAGTTGACAGGAATCAAGGCAGGATGGCCATTCACCTGCCATAAATGGGCTCTGGACACACACGCCTGTATCATTATGGTCTCTGGAGCTTTCTCAGAAGGCAGGGCTATGAGCACTGTGTCCTGCCACAGATCCTGATGATCTCAGGGAGATCCTGCTTCCCACACAGGCAGTAAGGATTTTGTCTCTGTTAGGTTTCCTCCAAACACAGAAGCCATTTTATGTTACTGCACTCCCAGGAGAGGGACCTGCACCCTGCTTTTGGCTCTTTCCTCTCTGCCACACCCACCATGGGATTTGCATATTGTCCCCTGGGGAGGACCTTGCCTTGGAAGTCTGACATAAAGGTCAGCTCTGAGCTTGTGTTTACTTACTAGGAGTCATCAGTTCAGCTTCTCAAAATGAGGTTCCCTTCTCAGCTCCTGGAGCTGCTGATGTTCTGGGTCCCAGGTAATAGCATAGAAGGGGGAGCAGATGGGAGATTGGGGTGGGAAGCATGAGCTATCTGGGTGCTCTTGCTTCCTATGTGTGATCTGTCCAGGGGTGAGATTGCCCTCCACGAAGGGAATTTAATTTTGAGATCTGTGAAAATTATGAGGAAATTAAAGGGAACAAAGAACAGTGTTTTAATGAGATCCAGAAAAAAAAGGTGGCGACTCTGTGGTCTGCAGTTCTTGGGTTATCCATGGAAATTGGATATATTTAGAGTAGGAATTAAATCACAAAATATGATTTGGCCTAATATACATGAAATTTAAAGTCATAAAAATGGCTTATAATGTTTCTCTACAACCTGTACGTATCTCTCATTATTTTAGGATCCAGCGGGGATATCGTGGTGACACAGACCCCACTGTCCCTCTCCATCACCCCCAGAGAGTCGGCCTCCATCTCCTGCAGGGCCAGTCAGAGCCTCGTACACAGTGCTGGAAACACCTATTTGAGTTGGTTCCTGCAGAAGCCAGGCCAGTCCCCACAGCTCCTCATCTACAAGGGTCCCAGACAGGTTCAGTGGCAGCGGGTCAGGGACAGATTTCACCCTGAGAATCAGCAGGGTGGAGGCTGACGATGTGGGAGTTTATTACTGCGGGCAAGGTACACATGATCCTCCCACAGTAGTTCAGGCCCGAACACAAACCTCTCTGTCTGGCGGTCCCCACTGGGCATGTGTGTTGCCTGAGCAGGGAGCGGGCACAGCAGAGGCTCTGAGCTGGCGTCAGAGGCAGGTGCTGTGGAACTCAGGGCAGTAACGTGCAGCTGAGTGCTCTGGACCAGGAATCCGGGACCCCTGGGAGCCAACAGCCTCAGGGGGCACAACCAGCTCCAGGAGGGACATGATCACCTATGGGCTGAGCAGTGAGCTGGCAGGGACAACCACCGTGAACCCCACCATGACCCACCTGGCCTGATTGTGGGTCAGGGATGGTGACTCAGCCTGAGTGTCAGAAACCTGAGCCATTTATGTTAAAACACAATTACATACATTTGGAGCTAAACATGTTTCCTATGTTTTCATTAAGAGGCTATTTGGTATCATTCAGAATTTATTATTTTTTTATTTTCCTACTGTATGACATCTGCTTTCCCAGTTAAACTAATGGCTCTGTTACAATGTGGTCTGGATATCATTCTATACATGCTTACCCCATAAGAAATACACGTGAGAAAAATTAGTAAAATTGTTTGGAGGTCAAACACCCAAATAGACTGTTGTTGTAAATTCATAGCAAATATAAGCTCCGAATTCTATAAAGAATAGGTGGCATATACATATATATATTAAAATACTACTCAGCCAAGGAAATGATATCTTGTTATTTGCAACAACATGGATGGACCTAGAAAGTATAATGCTAAGCAAAACAACTCAGACAGAGAAAGACAAATACCATGTCTTCATTTTTATGTAGAATCTACAAACAAAACAAACAAATAAAAAAGCCACAAACGCAAACTGACCCATGAATAAAGAGAACATTGACACGATATGCTAACTTTGTGCGAATGTTCACTCAACTCACACCACTCTCGCGTACAGAAAGACAGTTTCAGTAAGGATCATACATTTTCGTGTCCCCTTTAGTCTTCTTTCCTCTCCGTCTCACGTGCATCAAACATCCACAGAGAAAAAGCAAATACATAAGTAAAGAATCAAGCTATCTCACATTCAAGCAGTGGGAGGATATTTTAACTGATGAGAAAGCTCTAGGACTTCATGAGAACTCCTCAGGGCAGAAGTCCCATCCCTCACAGGAGACACTTTGGGGTAGGGGATGCAAATTTCTGCACAAAGGAAAGAGTTCATTACAATGGAGGGATTATGAAGTGTCCTGTGATCAGAGGGAACTTCTGTCTCACTTTCCAGGATTAGACTTCGGTGTTTGGGGGTCCTGCCCAAGGATTACAACTGATGCAAGAACAACCTTCACAGTCAACATAAGACATTGCTCCCATTTCTCCCCAGGACTCAGCAGAATCTCAGACAGCTCTACAAAATGTATTTACATATACATTTATTCCAAGGAAAAACAAAGAAAAGAAATGATGATATTGGGAAGGAATTCAAATTATACATATGGAGATCAGGACTTTGAAGGATCTAGATCATTGAAGCTCAGAAATGACCTGCTTCACATGATTGAGAAATAACTTTTAAAGTCAGAAGATCAACCCATTCATATGTATATGTGAGCTGCCTGGCACCGAAATTATTCTTTGTGAGTTCATACTCTAGAGGGTGATAATTTGAAGTTCTTTAGAAAAGGGGACTCATTTCAGTCACAGGTCCCAAGAAGCTACTCAACAGACCTCCTGTTGGGGAAGCTCCTTCTGCTGGATGGCTTCATCTCAGGTCTCAGGCAAGGATAAGCTCATCTTTTCTCAGAAAGAACCTCATTTGGGCTCAGTCAGGATACAGGTCTGTTGTCCATCAACTTGGCCAAAGCACTATGAGTTTGAGTGGTTTGGCTTGAGAAAATGTATAGATCAAGTTCTATAGAACGTATAACAGCATCACACTCCCCACCCACACACCGTGACCCAAGAATAATGGACTCACATAAACGAAGCAGCAAGAGAACTGCCCCAAGGGACTCCAATTACACCCTGGCTTCCAGTTGTATGGATTCCAAAGAGATATCCCCTGGCACAGAGACAAAAGTACAATAAAACCCACCTGTATAAGTCCTTGCTCATTCAGGTGACCATGGTCAAGATTAGAGACTCTAGAGTCCTTTTCCCCACCTGGACCTCATGGAGGTTCTTCTTACACTCCTTACACACGCCAGTGATTTCTGTGTGGTGTGATAATTTGCCATGGTGTGGTGTGCCATGACCTGCTCAACGGGGTCTGTTTTACTGTCCAGGATACAACATAGTTTGTAAACACGAAGGACACAAACATTCCTGGTTAGAATTAGGAATGATCTTCCTCCTGTCTACAGGGAGTACAGGAAAACTTCAAAGCCTTTAGATGAGAAAGAATTCTTTATAAGATTTTGCATTTTCTAGATATTTTAGGGTAAGACAGTATGAGATATGTAACCAAATCAAAAAGGAGACTTGTAAAGTTTTCATATCATGTTTTGTAGGAAATAGTAATATGTTTGAAATTCAAGCATTCTTAAGAATACTTTGTGGAAAAAAAACCAACTTTCAACTGATACACAGTAAATAAACATGACAGATGAATAATTTCTGGCCATATAGCCACACATTGAGGTTTCATATACCATAATGGGTAATGTGATTCTGATTCTATTTTTTAGTGTACTTGACACACAGTGGTAGATAATGAAATTCTTAATTTAACATCTGTAGTGAATAGTTTTTCAAACTCACCTTAAGATTTACAATACTGTCTTGTATTTTCCATTTGCTTTTGTTGTGCTTTTTTCATTTTCATTGGCTTATCTTCCTGAATTCATTCACTAGCAGGATTCATTAGGAAGGCTGGCATTTTCAAGAGTAAGATTCAGGATTGCACTGGCTAGCACAGAAATCACAAAAAAGGGCAAATAAAATGCTAGCTAGTCCACTCCGGGACCTGGGCTCTTCTACTTCTACTTCTTCCATGGTTTGTCTTCAACACCCAAGTGTCCATGCTGAGATCAGGCTTTGCTTTCGATACCATTTTTACACAATAGCTCGTTTAGATTTTACACAAAATCTAACTCTTGGAGGATTTCCTAGAAGATATTCAGACTGAGCTTTATTGTGAATCAAGCCTGAAACTGTATGTATTCAGTTATTTTTCAGTTTGGTATGACTTCGGATTTAAGTTACGTTTAATCTAATAGAAGTACAAACTGTATTCTTTAGTTTCTCTAGGATTTTGTTTGCAGAACGGTGACTTGAGTTCTGAGGTAGTTTGAACTTGATACAATTCTCACAAATGATTCAATATGACATAACGTCAAGCTGACACATGAAGAACCATCAATTTATGTCCCTATTTTAGTGAAGGGTCTCACATATGTCATATGGTGTGTGTGTCCCTATTTGCCTACCTCTCTATCTAACACATTCTCTCTAGAGAGACAGAGAGAAACAGGAAAGGATACACACCAGGTTGTAACAAATGGTTACCACACTCCTACTCACCGCCTGAAGCATAAAATTCTGTCTTCTCTCCTACTCTTTTCCCCTGGACTATGAGTTCTCCTCCTGTGAGAGATTCTTTTGATCCTCTCAAGTTCTTCTCACATTCATCTTCTCATAGAGTATAATTCACGAGGCCCCAGGGTGAGATTAATTCTTTATTAAATCATTACTAAATTGTCTAAAACCATTAACCTGGAAACAGCAGATCCCAGAGACTCCTGATCTATCTCTAGTTCATCCTGAGATCTGGAGTACGCCGGCCAATCAGCTGGAGTGGGAGTGGGACCTGCTTCCTCCTGGTCAATAGTTGACAGGAATCCAGGCAGGATGGCCATACACCTGCAGAAATGTATTCTGGACACTCGTGTCTTTATTGTCAGGGTCTCTGGAGCTTCCTCAGAAGGCAGGGCTATGAGCACTGTGTCCTGCCACAGATCCTGATTATCTCAGGGAGATCCTGCTTCCCACCAAGGCAGAAAGGAATTTGTCTCCGTTAGTTTCCTTGCAAACACAGAAGACATTTTAAGTTCCTGCTCTCCCAGGAGAGGGACCTGAGCCCTGCCTTTGGCTCTTTCCTCTCTGCCACACCCACCACAGGATTTGCATATTGTCCCCTGGGGAGGACCTTGACTTGGAAGTCTGACATAAAGGTCAGCTCTGAGCTTGTGTTTACTTACTAGGACTCATCAGTTCAGCTTCTCAAAATGAGGTTCCCTTCTCAGCTCCTGGGGCTGCTGATGCTCTGGGTCGCAGGTAAGAGCAGAGAGGGGAGGAGATGGGAGATTGGGGTGGGGAGGGTGAGCAGTCTGGGTACTGTTAGTCCCTATGTGTGTTCTGTCCAGGGATGAGATTGCCCTCCAAGAGGGGTATTTAATTTTGAAATCCATGAAAACCATGAAGAAACTGCTAGGAACAAAGAACAGTGCTTTAGTGAGATGCTGAAAAAAAAAAAAATTGTGGTCACTCTGTGCCTTGAAATTCTTGGATTATCCATGGAAATCGGATATATTTAGAGTAGGAATCCAATCACAAAATATTATTTAGCCTAATATACATGAAATTTAAAATCATAATAATGGCTTATAATGTTTCTCCACAACCTGTACTTATCTCTCATTATTTTAGGATCCAGCGGGGAAGTTGTGCTGACACAGACCCCACTCTCACTGTCCGTCACCCCCGGAGAGCCGGCCTCCATCTCCTGCAGGGCCAGTCAGAGCCTCGTACACAGTAATGGAAACACCTATTTGCACTGGTACCTGCAGAAGCCAGGCCAGTCCCCACAGCTACTCATCTATGAGGTTTCCAACCGTTTCACTGGGGTCCCAGACAGGTTCAGTGGCAGCGGGTCAGGGACAGATTTCACCCTGAGAATCAGCAGGGTGGAGGCTGACGATGTGGGAGTTTATTACTGCGGGCAAGGTACACATGTTCCTCCCACAGTGGTTCAGGCCCGAACACAAACCTCTCTCTGGTGGTCCCCACTGGGCACGTGTGTTGCCTGAGCAGGGAGCGGGCACAGCAGAGGCTCTGAGCTGGCGTCTGAGGCAGGTGCTGGGGAACTCAGGGCAGTAACGGGCAGCTGAGTGCTCTGGACCGAGTCCCGGCCCCTGGGCACCAACAGCCTCAGTGGGGCACAAGCAGATCCAGAGGGACGTGATCATTCTGTGGGGCTGAGCGGTGAGCTGCCAGGACAGCCACCCTGAGCTGAGCCTCACCATGACCTTCCCAGCCTGTATGCATGGGTCAGGGAGATTTACTCAGCCTGAGCATCAGCAACCTGAGGCATATTTTGTGGCAACACAATTACATACATTTTTGAGCTAACAAAGATTGTGATATTTTCAGTAGGAAAATATTTGATATCCTTCATAATTTATTATTGCTTATTTTCCCAACTCTCTGAATTTTTTCTTTCCCAGTTACACTAACTGTTCTTGCACTATGTTCTCTAGGTAACATTCTATACACACTAACCCCACAGGAAATATGGCTGAGAACGATTAGTACAACTTGTTCTTCAAGCTCCCAAACAGACTTGGAAACCCATAGCAGATATAAGCTCCTAATCCTGTAAAGACGATGTCCATTTATACAGTGAAAGTTTACTCAGCCATAAGAAGAAGGAAATCTAGCCATTTGGGACAACATGGATGGACCAGTAGGGTATTATGTGAGGTGAAGTAAGTCCAGAGAAAGGCAAACATCATATGATTTCATCTATATGTGGAATCTAGAACAGAAATCAAAACAAAGATAAAGCAAAAGCAGAAAGACCCACAAATAAGGAGACCAAACTGGTGGTTGCCTGAGGGGAAGGGAGCAGGCAGGAGGGGGAGAATGTGTGAAGGAGACTGGGAGGAACCAGCTTCCAGTTATGGAATGAGTAAGTCACAGGGATGAAGGCACAACAAAGGGAATAGAGTCTATGATATTACAACAGTGTTGTGCGGAGAGAGACGGCAGCTACACTTGCAATGAGCAGAGCATAGTACACCGATATGTCAAAAAAGAATTATGAGAATTCTTCAGGGAATTTAGGATCTCGGTTTTGAAAACTGCTACGGCAATGTAAACTAAGTAGCCACAGTCCTAGAAGGAAATGTTAAATTTAAATATTGTCGCATTTGATGAAGAGCACTATTTTATATGAAGCTTCATACTAACCAGTCTTTAATAAGACAATTTTCAGTTTAGTTGTAATTGAAGGACCAGAGGTAGAATGTAATAAACAGGTGTTTTGAAGTGTGTGCAAATTATGAAGCTACTTTCAGTTTCATGTTTTATATCTACATATTGCAAGAAATGTCAGAAGAAACATTAAGATATTGTATACATTTGTATCTAACATTAAATCAGATTTACACAAAAATAATTTGTGTGAAGAGTTAAGCCATTTTTTTAGAAATGGTTCATCATGTCTAGATATATTAAAATTTACAATTCAAAATAATTAGTAAGAAAGGCATCATAATGTTGTCACATATTATAAAACATTCCAAACATCTCACGGGTTTTTTTTCTTTTGCATCAGAAAAAAACTTTTCAAAAGTAAAAATTATCGAGAAATATTTGACATCTTGTATTTGCCAAAAGAGTGTTATTTGCAAATACATATGGAAATTGAGTTTGCTCAAAGTACAAATTTTGATCCCATAATAAATGAAATTGCAGAAAAGCAATCCAGAAAAATCTTATACTCAGCCAAAATACCAAATTAATAAAGTCTTACCATCTATTGTACATATTTATTGTATTATTTAAAATTATAATACACAAATATTATTCCTGCAAGTTCATCTGTTTGGAAGTTTATCGCAAGCTTCATGTAATATTTGCAAGTTTATTGCCAGTATTATTTTTCAGTTCTAACACACAAGTATTATTTCTGCAAATACTTATTTGTCTCTATTTGCTCTAGCCCTGTGGGTCCGAGAACTTCAGCCCTGCCGGCC